>WAAB01007304.1:68527-95029 GCA_013389865.1 Piaya cayana | reverse complement strand
AAAAAAAAAAAAAAAAAACCAAAAAAAACTACAGCAACAGGCTGTTCAGCATAACAATACTGTTCATGGGAGCTATGAAGTGAAGTACTTGCCAAAGCGCAAAGGACTCTGTAGTTTAAACACAGGCTGGAACTGGATGTTAAATAGAAAATGAAATGATACACAGAGAGCTGCTTCTCTGGTCCTGGCAAGGAATGCTTAGGCAAAAATTGTGTCTCTTGCAGGTTCATGATATCAAATTTCAAGCTCCAACTTTGGAAGAAAAGGAATCATGGATAAAAGCTCTTAATGAAGGGATCAATAGAGGCAAAAACAAAGTATTTGATGAGGTAAGAGGAACAGTTTTCAAACTCCTGTATTTCTGTGTCAGTTCTCATCCACTGCTTTTTTAGCTAAAAGCAGAACTTGTGTGACCCCCCGTGCTCCTTGTCCTTTCTGCTTGCCAGCCATGGTCGAAGGAAAGAGAAAGACAGTATTCAAGGCAAACTAGGTCACGTCCCTGCAGGCTGGGAGCTTTGAGCCACTGCAGTTCCCAGCCCAAGAAGGCAGAAGATGTAGATTGCTGTTTGCACCATCCCACATCTCACTGCTTTTTATTTTCTTCTGGCTGGGGTTAGATGCAAGGAGGCAGCTGGTTGAGTCGACGGTGTGCCAGAGGAATGATGTGTGCTGTTAAAAGCCATCATCTCATCAGGAGGCCCATGGGTCACAAGACACAAGCTTACCAAATACAGTATGAGGTGTTATGTTGGCTTCAGTGGGTTTGGGATCAGTGAATGCAGGGCTGTTGTCCTCTCCTGATGGAAGCAGCTGGTGCAGAGGAGCAGCTGCAGTGCTGAGTTGTGTAGAGCTGGGGCTGCAGCCTGCAGAGACCTGTCTTCCCTGTGCCATCATGATCCTCAGCACCAAGCAGCCTGGCAGTGGAGGTATTTGGTTAGGACATAGCCCAGTCTTTAAGACTTGAAAACTCTGAAGTGACTCAGTCCAGCAGCCATTCTGTCTGCAGTCTGGAGAGAAGTCTGGTGGAAAGTTACTCCATGATCCCAGCAAAACCTGCCTGCCTTTCAGCTGGTCCCAGCACACCTGCACCTGAAAATTGCACATCCTAGAGCCCGACTAACCTTGCTCTCTTCCCTGTTACCTTGTAAATCAGCCCTGAACTAAACCAAAGAAACGGTATCTGTTCTGCAGTTGTTTCAGTAACTGAAATGAAGTGCACAAAACCACCATGTGAATGACTCAAGAATAGACAGGCAGGGTAATAGGGGATGAAACAATCACCAGGATATGTTTAGCCAAGGAAATCAAAGCAATGAGTAAAGGTTTTGAGAAGGAGGCTAAGCGCTGCAGGTATGGTGCTGGAGATGCAAACTCTGAGAGCTTGGGCTTTATTTTTATTCAGCAGAGAGGAGAAGAGGCTGCAAAATGCTTCTTTTTTTTTGCCAAGGCAAATGACACTCAGTGTCAGGGCTTTGCTAGTGGTGGAGTGTAGCAGTTCCTTGGGCCCTTGGACCAAGTGGGAAGCAGCACATGGAATTAAAAGGAATGACTGGAACCAGCAGCTGCCTGAGAAGATAAAACCAGGTCTGCAGTAATGTTTCAGCGGGTGGGAGATGTGGTGTCCAGTAAAGCAATGCTGCTCAGCCCTTGCTGGAGTGACCCTACGCCAGCTCAGAGCTGCCTGGAGAGGCATGGCATGTGGCTCTATGCTCTCTGGTGGGCAGTGTACTCTACACACCCCCTTGGCAGCACAGCAAGGTGGGATCTCAGGTCACTACCCTGTGGCCAGGGGTTATAATTACAAGGACTTGCATTCTCAGAAGGAGACAGCCTCTAATTCTCATTCATTCCAGTAAGGATCAGACCACAGATTTAAAGTGTTTCTGCACAGGCCAGGCACAAGCTATCAGGTAAAGCACTCAGCTGGCTTGGATTAGCTGTTCTGCGCTGAAAGAGCTGTAAAACCACTTTGCCATATCAGCCAGGGATTAGAACCCATTTTTCACATTAAATCCCTATTTCAATCTCACCAGCTTTCCTGTTGTACAAACCTGTGGCAAACAAACCAAGGATGCACTGATGTTTCACCATCCCCAGTCACTGGTGGAGCAGACTCCAGCCCTCAGCCATCACAGCATGGGTGGGTAGGCAGTCACAGAGCCAGCACAGAGAAATACCTGCCAGCAGGTTGGGACCTCCTTCCCCACATGTGGGAGGCAGTGGGTTTCTCATCTGATTCCAGGAAATAAATTTGTTAATTCAGCTAGAGCTGCAATTAATCCAGGTCACTGCTCACACCTTCCCTTCAGCATCCTGCAATCATTAGCACTATAGAAGGGAAGGTCTGTATCAAAGCACTGCTGATAAAGTTCACAGTCAGGTCATGGTTATTAATGAGCTTTCACCTCTAACATGGCAGCAGCTATGCTTTGCCACATGCAGGAGCTGATCCAAGCCCGGGCTGCAGGGAGGACAACAAAGCTGCCTTTTTGTCCTTCCTTCCCTGCCTTTTAGGTAGAGGGGAAGTGAGCCATTGTAAGCATTGAGGGTTGGATGCTTTGCTTTGGAGTGTCTTTTATATGGTTCTGTATAGGATAGATACCTTCAATATTTGTCATGTACATGCAGAGATTTGCATGCAGTCTGTACCTGAAGTCTGAGGCAAAGGCTGGTGGTAAAATATTGAAAACCCTCCTGGACCCAAATACTCCTCCTCTTTGTGTGTGACAGTGAGAACTTTATAGACATATCTTGAGAAATTAATGACCCTCTTCCTTTTTGTTTTTTTTTTCTTTTTTTTTACTGATTTTTTTTTTCATCAGGTGAAAGTAGATGAGAGCCTTTCCTTGGACCATGTAACTCGGGACAGAGTGAAAATGACCCAGGGACGCAGGCCACCCACGAGAAGTCACTTAAAGGAGGTAAGTGTGTCCGCCCTGGGCTGATCCAGCTCCCCAGCTGGGATCACCAAGAGCTGCTTCTTCCACTTCAGTACAAAACCCCAGGGAAAACTCGAGGTATGGAGATCCCAGAGAAAGCTGACAAGAGAAACACCTTCCTCCAGGAAAGACTGCACCAGCACATCTCTAATGAAGCTCCACATTCCTATAGATCTGTAGCTGCTGCAACATGTTACAATATAGTTAGCTGGCTATAACTCATGAGCTGCTTCACTGTCTGGTGAGAACCACTGTAGTTTCACTTTAATGAGAAGAGACTGAAACTCCTGTTTATTTCTTAAGAAGTGATGATTTTGTAGCCACAGTGGTCTAAAGGTAGAACTCTTCAGTCTGTGAGGAGAAACTGCATTTTTTATTAAGCTAACTGGAGAAAGCAGACAAGCTTTCAAGCTTACAAGCCCTTCCTTAGGTCTAAAACAAAATACATTATTCTCCCAGGCAGGTTTATGGACTAGCCTGTCTACTTGTAAATGATTTTCTGGATCTGTCACTTAAAAAAACCCCAACAAACAATGAAAACCCACCACAAAATAAACCTGCACTTCATTTCTATGGGATAGGTTCTCACCACTGTTTGATTCCTGTCATTTATGAAGAAGTTGTCGCGGACAAATTGATATTTTAGCAGAGCATTAATCTCAGCCAAGGAAAGTTTTAAATCGAACCTTCTTTCTTCAGACTCCCAAGACTTTGACTTATTTGTCTGCACAGCACGCAGGTGACCCTCGCGCAGAAAATGAGATGCCTCGAGACATTTTACTTTGCATAGAGATGGAGGTAGAGTGCTTGTTCTAGAGAAATGCATGAGGATGAATTCCCATCCACTCCTCCAGAAAACCACAGAAGAAAACATGACAAATGTCACAACAGCAATAAAGTGTGGAATCTGTTGCCTAATTTTCTTTTGGGAATGTTGGAAGCCCTTATCCAGTCACTAAAATGATCTCTTTCTCTTACTTGGCACACTAAGTTCAGAAGATGCCTCTAAGGTTAATACCTATAGGACCTCTCACCTTCAGCCAGATTCAGGGGAAACTGGCTTACAAATCCAGAATGAGGGAAAAGGGAAGGGATAGAGCCTGCAGAAAGATGTATATCACAGCTGCTGGCTGCAGTATCATGAAGGAAATGGGATTAATGATGATTTTCAGTGTCAAAGCAGGCCAGGTGAGGACAGTCAGGACCAAGCTGCCAGGATGCAGCTTGCCTCCACCTCTCTCATGCGCTGGAAAGGCAAAGGGAGACTGTAATTAAACACCCTTCACTGCAGGAGTCTGGCTCTGGCTGCAGCTTTGCCTTCGTGTGGTTTTGGGTTCCTTCACACAGGAACTGTCACCACAGTTCTTCCTCTGGGGTACCGAGCTCACATGCTGCAATGTCTTTACTAAATCCACCCTTTTTAGGAAATCCCTTCTACTAGAGTGATTTGCACACAGCCTGTAGTTTGCAGAAGGTCTGACCAGCTGAGGCTTGGCCCGTGGACGACATCAGGCTGGAGGAAGCAGGCAGAAGGCAACGGTGTTACAAATAGTGTCCCTGGCCAAGCATCTAAAGATCAACTTGGTTTATATATTGAAATAAAAATAGAACAGTACTAAAAGCAGAAAACAAGTGCGCTCTAGGTGGGTGTGCTGTAAATTAAGAAGGAGCCAGCTACCACAGGACAAAGGATTAAAATGTAACAGAACTGACCGCTTACCCCTGACAGGAAGACCAAGACATGAGGTTACTGTGAAACAGGCTTTGAGACCTTCTCAATGGAAGTAGTAAAATAAGTTCTGTGGTTTTGTCCTAATTCTTAATAGCTTATGGTTACAAGCTTTGATATTCACATGCAAGTTGCTGCCTTATCAGGCAGAAAATAACTCAGCAGCAAAATGCTCATGGTGTTCACAGAACGTGTTGGTCTGGGGAAAAGTAGGGTTATGCCATGGGGTGATCTTCACTCAGTATATTCACCATCTGCTGCAATGTATGAGACTTGACCCAACTTTCTTCATTGTTGGGTAGAAACTTTGGGACTTTAATTATCATAGCTCATTAAATTTTAGCAAAGCAGGTGACACTGGGATTACTGCTGGCAGAGCTGTCTACAGCAGTGGAAGAGCTGGCTGCTGCTGTTATAGAGGATAGCAGAGTGATGCTGCATGGAAGAAGCACAATCTCCATAGATTGCTCTTAAGCTATAGAAAAAGTTGCTCTTAAGAACACCATTTTTGTTATCAATAAGATTTTTTTTTTTGCAGTTTCAACAAATATAAGTATAAATGGGGTGGAAGGAGCAACCCCATGGTTGCCATGCTGGTAGTGAGGGTCTTGTAGTTTAAAGTGCAAGCCTTTTTGAATTTAAAGGATGGAGCACAGAATTGATGATGGGATAGATATTGAAAAAGTTCTCTCTTGTATTCCAGGCTGCTAAGTCTACATCAGATGGTATCCTACGGCTTGATCTGGATATAGTAGACAATGGACCGCCAAACTTTGATTCCACCATCAGTGAAAGTGACAATGCAGCACCTCAGAAAGAAACTCCAAAGCCACCTATGCCCCCTACAAAACCCACTGGTACAAAGGAAAACCAAGATGCAGAGAACGATGTTTCTGACCAGGAATATAAAAAACCTCTGTCTCCTCCATTGCCTCCAGATAAGAAGCTTAAGGAAGGCATAGCATCAAAGGACAATGCAAATGCCAAGGAAGAGGACTCTGTAAGCCCAGAGGAGAATGTAGAATGTTAACAAGCACCAAATGAGGAGAACAGAGAGAAACTCATTGAGGTCAGTAACAGGGGCATAGCAAAAGCTCCAGTTCCTCTTCCTAAGAGTGTGCCAGACAAGCTAAAAGTAGCTTGGGACCAATCAGTCCCCGAGCCTAAAAACACAGAAGACTTGAAATCATCAGGCGATAGTAGCGAAGACAACTTTGCTGCTGCAGATGATATGAAGCCTGCTGTTCCTCCTAAGGCTCTGTCAGAAAAAATGCTAGCCACAATGAACTCCAGCCATGGCAACCTGGAAACTGAGGTCTGCGAAGACCTGGAGTCTGGCAGTTCCAAGCCCCCAGTGAACAGGATCGCAGCCAGTGAGGTAGCAGAGCTGACATCCCCAGACACTGAAAGTGAAGAAGGAAATGGGACAACCTCTGCTGAGAAGGAAGAGCAAACTTCAGCAGAAGAGAGAGAGACTTCCTTAGCTACAGAAACAGACCATGAGAGTGTAAAAGCAACTATTGAGAAGAAAGAGTCTGTAGAAAACACTTCAGGTCTTAAACTTCGCAGTTCGTCTCTGGGAGACTTGCTGTCTGATTCCAGAAGTTCACAGAGAGCACTTCCAGGCCAAGATTTCCTGAAGGATTCCCATCAATGCTTAGCTAAAATAGAGGAGAAGGTTGCTAATGAAAGGGAAAAGACAGAAAAACTTCTGCAGAAGGTTTTACGTGAAGGGTTGGAACAGGCCCAGGAGGGGAATGGACCCCCAGTGATGGCAGAGACATTGCTTAATGAGGCAGTAGAACAACTTCGTCAAGCTACACAAGTTTTGCAAGAAATTAAAGGTCTTGGGGAACTGAAAAAAGAAGCAACACAGAAGCAGAAAAAAAAGCAAAATGATCTAGTGACTCTTTATAGGAGAAGTGCTCCCTGACATACTCTTCAAAGAGACTTCCTTCTCAAAATCAAAGCTAAACATTTGCCATTTTTGATTTGTATCATTGCTAGGCCAGTGTTTAAAAGGCAGTGTTTTGCTGTGCACACACCATGTTTATGAGACAGAATCGAGCTTTCAGTTATGGCATCTTTCTCTTTCTCCATGCTGTACATACCAGTCTGGTTCTAATCCTCCTAGCACAGCAGAAGGTTACAGGGCATTGAATGGTTTTGAAAATGTGAATGCTCTCTAAGGACTTGGTCCAAAGTCCTTTCAGTGGATCAGACCTTAAAAATTACTGGTGTTCAAACTAAGCCAGATTTTTGAAAGGAGCAGAATGGCTGTTCTGGCAAAAGCCCCTGTCTATCTGTATTTACAGAGAAGCAGTTACCAGGTTGCACTGGCACCTATCTGGTTTTCCCCATTAAATCATTTAAGTGTAATCAGTGCTTACTTTCTGGCAAGGTTTCACAGACCACCTGGCCTAGTGACATGTAGGAATGTAAAGATAAATGGTTCAATCTTCTCCAAAGATATTCATAAAACCACATCCACAGTTTAAAAGTGACCTCACACAGAGGCAAACAAAACTGACCAACTCCAGTGTCCTCAGATCTGGAGCAGCTGTACGGAGGCACTCTTCTGAGCCTGGCTGTGCAGAGCTTTAGGTGCACTAAGCACACCGTAAGCAAACGCAAGTCTCAATGCATTATTTTCCAGCAAGTGTTAATCATTCCTGTTTCATTAATAGAGAAATTAAGGCAAAGAGCAGATTATACTTGGCCTTTGAAGGAGTGCCCTCTAGCAGCACAACATGTTTAGTATTGAGGACCTTACCTATCTGGTAACTCTGAATCCCCTCATCATCATTTGGAGCAGTTAGCCAGGCAATTGGAGCACTTGTGTCCAGGAGACTCCCAGGAGCTTCCTAGGAGAGCTGTCATTAAGAAGCTTTAGGGATGTGTGTTGTCTTTGCTGTGAGGTTGCTCTCTGTGTGTCTTGGGATGTTAACTGACAAGAGCATGCACATCAGGCAACAGGTCTGGATGAGAACCCTCTTCCTATTTAATACATTACCTGCTGTGTCCTGGCTAGCCTGAAAGCCATGGTTTGGCACAGATGTCTGTAATTGGAGTACATGGAGGGAAAGGCATTTTGCACACACAGCTTTGGGGCTGGTCCCAGTGGCTTAAGTGTATTAAAATTAAAATGCATTGCTACAGACGGGTCTGAGGAAGGCATTGCAGAAGGCTTCAGCACAATGTCCACAGCTTCCATGCCCACCTACTGAAAGCAACCACAGTTCCCATGGTCTTTAGAGATTACAGCTGTGATAAATTCATGTCTTTGCACCATTGCTGTATAGCCCTGCACCTAAGCCATGTCCCCTCTCTGATTCTCTATAGCTGCTCTGAGAAGAATCATATAACAGCCCCAAGGGTTTCTCCTTTGCTTGAGCCAGACTTTGGAAGCATAGAGAAAAGTGATCTTCCCAGTCTGGTTTTAAGGAATGACACGCTACCTCGGCTCTTTTCTCTTGTTTGCCAGCACTGCCCTCTTAGTTCAACAATTTCTTTTTCCTCTGTTCCTTCTTTTCCCAGGTTCTACAAGGCTGCAATAACCCCATAGCAACAGCCCATTAAAGCTTCGTCTGAACCTCTTTTTAGGCAAGGCAGTGGGTGCTTCAGGTTGGAGCACAGAAATACTGGCTTTGGGCTTCCAAATATCCTGGTTTTCACCACCCAGAGCCACCAAGAGAGGCTGTGACTAGACCTGATGCTCTTTTGACTAAAGTAGCCTTGGTTTCAGTGGTCTGTTCCCTTCTCAAGACAGACATAGACATTGCAATAGAATTCACTTGTTCTCTCATGCAGAAAGTTCTACACAAACACTCAGGTGCCAAAAAGCCTTGCTTTGAGACAAAAAAATTTCCTACGTCCTAAGTCCACTCCCAGGCACATAGCCTGGAGCAAACTCTGGGTCTGTTTTATTTGCTGCTGTATATTCAATGTGAACCATGGGTCCTATTTGCCTTTCCAGAAATACTTGGGACAAGTGCTAATAACACAGCCAATACTCAGTGCCTATCAGCAGTCTAAATGTTTCTTTTCTGCATGTGCACTTTTGTTTACCAAGCACTGTATGGTATGAATGTGAGCTGTCAGAATCTGGTGTACGCTGGAAGTTGAAGGACCTCAGCTTCAGAGAGCAGGCAGGCTTGTGTGAGATGCAGTTCTATAACGAGATAAATGAGATGGGGAAGAAGCAGTTCACACTAACAGGAAGACACGCAAACCAGGGCAAACTGCATACAGGTTAATATCCCAAAGCAGAAGCTAGTCCTGGACTCCAGGATGGGCAAATAAAAGGCTGGAACTGAAAACCCAAGAGTATGGAAACAACTTATGAGATAGCTCAGTCCCCTAATTTGTATACAAATGCTTTTGCTCTTGCAGGTGTTTTCGTGTGGTGGTGTGTTCTGTGGAAACCTGTCTGGCAAAGTGCTCATAAAAATACCCAGACATCCCTGTCTGTTACAGCCAAACTACAGGATGTGCTTATATTTACTGTATATTTTTATATTATACTGAATATTCTAATGAATAAATGTCTGACATTTTACTGAATATCCAGCAGTAGGAATCTTAACAGATAAACCCCCCTATATCTGTTAGGAAATGGGCAATTTTACAAGCTACAGCTAATTACTGTATTTTCTATACTAACAGAACTTACTAGATCTGTATTATGTCTTATAAATAGGTATAACTTAAATGGAATTGCTGCAGCACCCAGTAAATCTGCTGCTGAAAATACTATATTAGAGACTTTGGTTTTAACTGTTTTTTCCAATAGGGTTCGCAGTTTCATCCTAAAATGCCTAGTCTGGCCTGATTCACCTGGACTTTGCATGTAATAAGACATCATGTTTCTTCTGCAGTTTTCTCACTTGTTCTTCTCATTCTGGTCATGAGCCAGGCCCTGCCTAGGGCTGGAGAGATGGTTCTCCTGCAACTGCCTTTTGGAGTCTCCTTATAAGCTCTGAAAATGTCATTACTGGGCAGTCAAACAGGATCCTGGTCTGCTCCGACCTCGTACAGCAACACCAATCCTCAGTGTACAACCTGCCACTATGCACTTTTTTTTAAAATATCCCTTTAAACTTAGATTTAAATTTGCATCTAATCTCTGGCTGTACTAAGGCTGGTGGTTTTTGTGCCTGAAAACCCTCTGGGCATGGAGCAGCGGGGTGTGAGCCTGTTAGGCTGTGCGACCAGGTTACATGTCTGTGACAGGAAGGAAGTGAGTTTGCAAGCAAGCAGATGTCGATGCCTCTCTGAAAAGCAGCTGCTGCAGCCTATGGAAGGCTGCACGTTGTCTCCTGCTTGTAAAGAGCTTTGAGATTTGGCAATAAGCCGCCTTTTAAAATATCAGCTGTTTAAGAGCCATTTGTCTGAAAGCGGAGTAAAGAGGACCCACCAGGAGCAGGACATTGAGGCTTTGCTCTGGAGGAGGATATGTTGCACAGGCTGTGGTCAGGGTTGGGTGAGCTGGATGCTCTGCTAACCACAAGCCCAGAGGAAGGAGAAGCACTGGGGGCTGCAACTAGCACAGAGCTGTGCAGTTCCTGAATCGCCCTCACCTGCCAACTCGGCTACCCTGAACAGAAAGTGCGTGCAAGGCCAGGATCTATTTCTGCTACTTCTGGAAAGCACTGGAAGCTTCCTCATTCCTCACAGGCACCTCACCAAGTGCAATCTCCAGCAGTGCTGTCTGGGTGCCCTTAACATCTTTGCTTAGACTATGGCATCTACCAAATGTCCAGTCATCCTCTTGGTAGCGAGCAACACCAGACCCTTGTTCTGCCCAGATGGCAGTAAGCTAAAGAAAGAAAAACTGGTTTCATAGTTATTGCTTCCCTTCTGCAAAAACTAGGTAGAAAATGATCAGTAGGTTCAAAAGTTATGAGGAAGCAGGGCAACGAGCCATATAAATGCCATCCTATGGCACAAGCTTGACTTCATTTGGGTATAAAAATGTGCTTAGGAAACCCCCTAACCCCTTGCTGGGAAGGGGGCTGTTCCTTAGAGGAATCTACAAGTCACAGGGTTGACTTCTACAGATATACTGCAGAGAAAGGCAGTCTCTTCCTCTTGCACTATGAAAATAGACAACACATCATATTTTGGCCTTAAATTGATATTGGTAAGGAAGGGAAGTGTCTAAGTATTATGTGAAACATGATAAAAAAAACCCCAAACCATAAATGCAAACATATATAGTATTGGCATATGAAACATTTGCCTGACTGCTTTTAATTCGATGGATTGTCACAGATTACTGATTCGAAGACACTGTATAATCTGAAATAGAAAATGCAGGCCCTAGGTTCCATCCACTGATCCCACAGAACTCAGTAATTTGCAACTGGAAAAGAGCAGAAAGAGCTCTTCTCATCCTAGGGTGCTAAAGGATTTACTACAGCATTGGCTAATTTACACCAATGACCAATTATTCTTGCTATCAAAAAATATGTTTTTTCTCAAATATGAGTCATCAACAAGTGAAGCTCTCCAAGACTTCCTCTTTCCAGCTTAAGAGACAATTTGCAGGCACAGAAGATATCCACCATGTTTAGAGAATAGAGGTCCGTGTTTTGTTATCCTACCAAGTTCACATACTTTCAAAAGACAGTGGTTAATTTATTCCAGAAAACTTAGTCACCATGTTCTTCTAGCACCTTACCTCACAGCTAAGCAACCCACAATGTTCCTGTGACAGTTGCCGATGAGATGTTACAAAGCAGTAATGATTTCATTCTCAGCAGCAATCCTTCTGTCTGAGGTCAATGTAAGGTACTTTAAGCCATGTATTTTCCACCCCCTCCTGAATATCACAGCCTCAGTCCCACCAGCTTCACTTCAGAGAGCAGCGGGATGCTTAGTCCTTGCCCCTCCTGCTGTGCAGTGTCAGTCCCCTCTGCTTCTTGTGTTGTCGGTTCAGAGGCTGGTAAGCATAAAAACCATAAAAATGTGCTACTTTATGTACAACATAAATATAAAAACATTTTTAATGTAAAACATAAAGTGTGAGCAAGTGGTGAATAAATCCTACCTTAGTGCATCTTTATTAAAGATCATCTGTAAAGTACATGTACTCACACCTATAGCAAAAAAAGAAATCTGTGGAATATTGAAAAATCCTGCTTGCAAAAAGTTATTACAGGAGGGGTGGCTGTTAACAGTTTATCACATCCACTGATTAAAGAGGATAAAACAAAGTTGGCTTAATTTGCAGCAAAGAAGATTGAAGACTTCTATTTAGGAAAGTCTTCCAGGCCCAGGGTGAATGTATTCTAGAAAGTGATCCACAGATGGATCCCCATCACTGCAATTTCTTACGACTACATATGCAGGGAAGGTGGGTATATTTCACCCTATTTCACACAGAACAGAGGATGAAGCTGTTGCCTGAGGTTCTTCCCAGCCATATGGTTTCAACAGGACACTGGCAGAAGTCTCGGTAACCAGGCTCAGTGGCTAATAAACCCCACAAGCTATTCAGGTCTTTAATCTTGTTTTCCATCTCACTGGGGAGCTGGGAGATGACAAATGTGGTGCTCTGGAAGTCCCCACAGACTCTGCTCCCAGAGCCTTGGTCTGGCCCACTCCTCTCCTTTTCTCCAGTCTTCAGTTCTTGTCTCTCCCCATTTTCCCATCTCATGCTCCTTCTCTGTCAGAACAACTGATTCCTAGACAGCTCAGTGCTTTGCTGATAGAAGCTGTCCATAAGTTTTAGTTGTTCTGCCAAGAAAACCTCCTTGCTCCTCACCCCCATTGGATTCACAAACCAGTTTCTACACCCCATAGGGAATAAGTTTATGCTTGGGAATGTAGGCATTTCTCAAAGTTGGGAAATTATTTTTAATATGTTTTGCTCAAAATAAATGAATGAATGGAACCAAAATGCTGGGATACCAATCAGAACTAACTCTAGTTTTTTACTAACAACACTATTGGCAGTTCTTTTGTAGCATCTTCCAATATGAAGACCTGAAACTGTTTTGTAGCCATGAATGAATTCTTCCTTGTAGTGCAGCCAGGAGAGGCAGAATGCACAGAGCATTGAAGAGCTGGACTCCAAACCCATTCTGCTGCAGCAGATACTTCTGGTTTTAATTGGTGCAGTAGCAAAAAATTGCAGAAAACTTTAGATGACCCAAACATTTGATAAAGTGTTCCTAAAAAGAGCAACATTCCCTTCCGAAAGCCAATTCTGAGAATTAGTCCCTTGATGACTTTTCTGACTCTTGGCAGGGATAGGAGTTGACCCCCAAATCGTGTTTTCTTTGGGCGATGTGACAAATAATTATTATTCCTAGCCTGGAAGTGGATAAGGCATAAGTGCAAATACTACAGATACCTGTTAAAGCTACCATATGGATAATTTAAATCAGAAATAAGGACTTGAAGTATTTTGGAGATGTTTTTGAGGAAAAGACAAATCCATCTGGAGCAGATCCCGTAAGGGATGTGCTGGAGAAAAGGTCAGAGTTGGGAAGACGACAAGACATAGGGTGGCAATGCTAAGTACCATCTCCCGTTCATGGGTTAGGATGTGATGTATTGCAATGCAAACCAACCCAAACTCTCCTCCTCAGAACTACACAGCAGGATCACATCCAGAAATGAAGATATTTGAAAGCTGATTACTGGCTTTTATTTAATCTTTATTGAAACATTTAATTCCCTCTTGGTCTCTAAATGGGTTTCAGGTGCTTGGTGAATTTTTTATATAAGTATTTTTTCCTCCCACCCAAAAACCTCAAGTAGTTTTGGAGGAAAATTATTTTTTCCTTCTGGAGAAACCCACCTTGCACAGAAAGAAATTATTTTTAAGGAGAAATGCTTATCAGTTTTAGATGCAAGTTACCTAGCACACAACTGCACACTGGTGTATTTATTTCTGAAACAGATAAAAGACTTGAAGATCTCCGAAAGTCCAACAGACAGGCAAGCCAGCATGACTAACTGGATGAATATCTGTGCAAACAACATTGCAAGTTCCTCTGCTATTTCATTCACAACAAAAAGTCAGTTTTGAAATACTGGCAAAATTCTCTGGGTTTGTTTAGACCACATCACCATGACAGCAAAGCACTGCCCAGTTCTGAGTGTATTGTATGTCTTTGCAAGAAACAGCGCTGAAGGGGAAATGAAGCTTAAAGGGAAAAACACAGCCAGATGTAATATCGCAGATCACAGGAGATATAGATTTGCACCTATGTTCTCTGCTGCCAGTCCCCAGCACGTGGATAACACAGCTCTGATCAGACCCTTCTCTGGAGCAACACTGAATTTTCAGCAGCATGAGTTGAATTTCCTGAGTGAGGCAAATAAATTCCACTTGTTTTCAACTGCCAAGAGCTAATGAACTTCTGAAGGGTCCTCAGTTCAAGGAATAATTATGTATTCAAATGGCAGGATTGCTCTCAGCATAGCCACGCTTCTGCTTTGCTGTCCAGGCAGATTCAAAACCACCCACCTCCAAGGGTGGAATCAGAGCCTCAAGGGAATTGCTGGTTAGACATTTTCTGGCAAAACATTTTCAGGGCAAAGCTGCAACCTGGAACTGTTAACAGTGGACTAGAGATTAGGCAAAGTGTGTTGGTGTAAAAGAAATGTACAAAAAAAAGAAGCTTTGAAAAGTTGACTTTTCAACAGGGGGCAATTTTGCTCTGCAGCAGGAAAACACAATTTAAATCCTTTAGTTAATTTACAATTTTTTAGGTAATTTACCCTAAAAGTTTTTTCCTTGCTTTAAATAGGGGAAGAGAATCAAAACCCTTGGGAAGTCTGAGAAGATGTGAAAGCTCTTTCCATCTGGCTCTAGATGGACAGAATAGGACTCCTGTGCATTTTGATCCTCATACTGGGGCACAGGGATCCAGTGTAGCTCCTCTGTGACTGTCTCCTCCAAGAAACATCATTTCATCCTCGGGTGATCCAGTCACACCACAGGCTGTTGTCCATTTGTTTTGGCTAAAGGCAACAGTAGCTGTGCAGGTACAAGGTTTTAACTGCATCTGTTGCTGCTCAGGGATAAATTATAGAATGGTTTGGGATGGAAAGGACCAACCCAAGTTCCAACCTTCCTGTCATGGGCAGGGACACCTCCCGCTGGATCAGGCTGCTCAAAGCCCCATCCAGCCTAATCTTGAACACCTACCAGGGAGGGGGCAGCTATGACTTCTCTGAGCAACCTGTGCCAGTGCCTCGCCACCCTCAGTGTGAAGACTTTTTGCTTAATGTCTAATCAAAATTTCCCCCCTTCCAGTTTAAAGCCATTCCCCTCATCCTATCACTATATACCCTCATAAAAACTATCTCCCTGACTTTCTTATAGGCCTCCTTCAGGTACTGGAAGGCCATTAAAATGCTCTTTTCTCAATCACGGTAAGCTAACAGATGTCAAAAGAAGCAGCCCCTAGGACTTCTTTAAGTAGTCTGGTCTCATTTCTGTGACAAGTTTGTGTTCAAGAGTGTCATGTTCTTCTCGTAAGCAGCTTGCTTGGAATGAAAGTATTTTCAGCACTAAACACAAGAGATGTAAGTTCAGGGGCTTGCAGCCAACGACACCACTCCTATAGAAAAAAAAAGAGCACAGGCTGTTCTCTACTGCTCTGCATGCTCCTGCTTTGCTCACCATGACAGAGGCAAAGGGCAACCTCTGCAGCAGCCCCGTCCCAGTTAGACATCACCCCTGTGGACTCTGAGACATGTCAGCAGAATAGAAGGAATTTTTCAGCCTTGGAATTAAGACCCTTGGAGACCCCTCCCATTCACCACAGTGAATAACAGCAAATTGAAATGCAGCCACTGCCTACCCCAGTTTCCTGACATTTAGCAGACACTTGGGTCGGCTGATTAGCACCAGCTTTGTGCTACCCACAGCTCTGAAATCTTGCAATGTACTTCTTCAGGGCAGAACACAGTGCCTGCTTACAATCCCATCAATATTGTGGGAATAGCATCTCGGTTTGAAGATGCAATGTCCACACATTTGTTCTGCACAAATGCACTGATGAGGGGAACCAGCCCTTGGGTTTTGATCCCAATTCCTAGACGCAGCAATCACTTGAAATCAACAGAGTTTAATTTGGGAGGGGGTTTTTGAGCGTCTGGTTGTTCAACTGAGTTACTGTGGCTGTAACTCAGCTGTGTTACTATCCATCTCCAACAAGAGGCACTGGAGCAGGAGATAATTGAAGGCTGGCTCCCAGAGGGGAATTTTCCCTTAAAAGGATAACTACATTGTCATGATGAAACTAGCTTGCTTCCACTGCCCGCAGAGGTCTTTTGCAAACACTCTGCCAGAGCTGGGGGCGGTGGCAAGTATCAACAGCAGGCAGTGAGGAGCAGCAGGACAGTGGCTGCTCCTTAAATGCTACAGAAAATCTGGCTTCTCTCAGCCATGCTCTCCTCTGAAGGGCAACAGGACATGCAGGCAGCCCCAGAAGGTCACTTCACTGCCACATCACAAGAGGCCAACCCCTACTGTCTGCCCAAGGTAAAAAGAAAGCTGTGTGAGGGATTGCAACCAAAGAAACCAACCTCACAAGAAGTGCTAGCACTCAAAATCAGCGGTATTTTCAGAGAGGGGCAGGCAGGCTGCCAGCTGAAAGCATACCAACACCACACAGGAATTTTTCAAATTAAGTATTTTTCCACCAGAAAATAGCTGAAACCCCAGTTTTTTATTTGAGAGTCCCTGGAACAATTCTGATTAAATCTCTCTAGATGAGGTCAAGACAAACGATGAGAAAGTAGAACCTTAGAGTGGACTCTGGCCCAGCAGCAAGACAGTGCTGAGAAAAGAGAGCCAGGTTTGAGATCAAGCTCCCCTCTGCATGACAGGCTAGTCACTTGAACCTCAGCTTCCCATAACCCAGAGCCTCGGCTCTGACACAGCTCCCATCCCAGGCCCAAGATCCCTCCTTGTCCTCTGGACAGCCCACCCACCTGGAGTTTTGCACTGTGCCTCTTCTGTGCAGCTGAGAAGTGCTGCACTGTGGGTTTTACATGGAATGAGGCTAAAAAGGGAAAGACTGGGTTTGGCCCAGCTGTAGCAGCAAGCACTGATTCCCATCTCCCAGTTAAAGGCTTTCCTATGCAGATCTTTGGTAAGGTTTTCAAATCTGACTCATGCTCATGCGGTCTCTAACACAGAATTACCCACTCATCATGCTGCAAGAGAAGAAACCGGGACAGAGTGTTTCCCTGCAGCTTGACGAGTGGGCAAAATATGTGCAAGTGAGCAACAGCCAGGTCTCAAGCGAGCAGAGATTCCTGAGCTGGCAGTACAACAAAGGTTTATACCAAGTAAAACACCATCCCTTCTTCTGAGGACAAGCAGTCTACAGAATCCCATGCAGCTGTAGGACTTCCGTTGCAGTGGGGAGCCGAAGCATGGGACAGAAGCCCAGCGAGCTGGTGAGACAGATTTCTGGTCACCAACAAGCCATTGTTGCTGGACACAGGTTCTCCGAGCACTGAGCACCTTTAAAAGGCAGGACACCAGCACCTCCCTCCAGATCCTATGGGTCAGCTCAAGAGCTACAATGATTTTTCAACTATTATCAACTCTGCTTCATCTGGCCCTAGCCTGTTGCTACCCTTGTGAAGTGTCTGCTTGAAGTAGTCCCCTTTCTGGAACTCCACAAGCAGCCATGAAGATATAGTACACTTCCTCTTAGCTTTAGGGGTATAAAACTTTACTTTCTAATCAGTCTTCTCTGTAGAGAGAAATACTCAAAGCTTCAGCAGGATAATTATGTTAGTGCCAATAAACAGAAACTCAGCCAGAGATTAACAGCAGAAAGCAGGAGAATTACAGGTGTCTACAGGCACAGACTGTTTGCAATTTGGCTTTCGCTTTCTATGAGTAATAGCATGAAAATGAGTCAGGCTTTATAAATGAATCACAGCAAGTATATATAAACTTCCTCTGCAGACCAGGAGAGCCTGGGCAGGTGGAGGAAGACCTCTGTGTTTTCTTCTGCCCTAGATTAACACAGCATGGTGCATCCATAGAGCTGCGCAACTCCAGCTGCAGGGCCTGGGATCTGCAAGCCTGTTCCAAAGGAAGACCTTGTGGCAGAAACATATGATAAACATATGACAACATCTGCCTTCTGCTTCCTCTGCTCTGTACAGATTATCACTCTCTATGGATAACCCTGTCCTTCTCACAGAGAAAGTTGGGGCTTGTGCTTTTTAAACATCTGCTGAGACCAGCTCCAGTTAGAATCAGCTCATTCTTTATCTACTCTCAGACCGTGTGCATCACTATATCTCAGCGTCATCCACTAGATGCTCTAGCAATGCGATTACACATCTGCATAGGGCTGTTTGTTCCCTCATTCCTCCTTCTACAAGCATATGGCACTGAAGCCAGAAGCAGGGCAGGCAAAGTGGTTTTTGCAATCACGTGTGCTCTCTTCACAAACAGAAAGGAGCTGATGCCCAGCTGAACTCCCCCATCTTGTGTCCACTGATGTCATTATTTTCCGTGTTGCTGCTTGTGCTCTGAAGTGAGGAAGCCCCGGGAACACAGCAGCCTGTGTAGGAATTGTTTCTGCACTGATCACCAGCAACTCCAGCAGCAGACTTTAAAGGGAAGCCTGGTGGGCTGCAATAAAATAAAAGCCATCAGGCTGTGATTTAACATCAGCAGAGTTCTTTCTATAGCACAAGACTCCAGCAGTTTTCCCAGCCCCCTCCCCCTGCCTCCAATTCCAAGCCCATGAAATTACTCATTCGGCTTGGAACAAAACTTTTTTCAGTGCACTTGCATGCGGCTGAAGGCAGAGACAGATGTTTTGGGCTCTGGAAGAAAATTACTGAGAGAGAAAAATTAAATGCTTCCAAAGCTGCATTGCTGCCTGTGCACTCCATGGTTTACCACAGAGTCAGAGAAGACAGAAGCGATGGCACCACAGCTTAGTGATCCTTTGCTTCCACTTTGCTTTCATTAAATATTCCAAGACAAGATTTTTTGTTTTCCTTTGTATTTTGCACTGAGTTTTGCATGACATAAGAACAGCTGTGGGCTGTGCCTCTGGCAGTAGGTTTCAGTATTTCAGGTTTATGGTTTTAAAACCCTAAATTTCAGCTGCACTTTTGTCCTAAAAATGGCAGGAAAGAGATTGCCTTTAGGAGCCAGACAGTCCTCAGAGGCCCAGGAGGGAGGGGATCCTCCCTCTTTTCACATGCAGTAAAGTGAGAATAAAAACATTGCCTGCAGACATGTCAGTAAGTGGATTAGGATCAAGTGTCCGATTATTGCTTGATTTAGATGGAAGCAAGAGCTCACACCTCTCATAATCAAACACTTGCTCAGCTAACCATTGCATTGGAACCAGGGAGGCTCAGGACCCCAGATCCATCACATGATTTCTCTCCTCAAATTCAAGAAAACCTACAAGTCTTATATTACTGGTTTTGAAAGACCAGGCCCTACTCTTCCAGTAAGGTGTACAGCCCAAAGCAAGGTCAGGATGACCACTGTAACCTGATCATCACTGTCAGATAGTGGCTGTCACACCAGTAATCTCCCAGCTGCTGGTCAAATCTGGAACTCGTGCATCAAGAGCGTTCAAATACAATGGGCACTTATGGACTCCTTCAGCAAATCATCACAGATATAACAAATTTCACCCCATACAGTATTTTTCTAGGGTATCAGTCAGGACAAATCACAGAACCACAGAATCACCAGGTTGGGAAATACCCACAGGATCATCAAGTCCAACCACTAAACCATGCCCCTCAGCACCTCATCCAGCCGTCTTTTAAACACCTCCAGGGAAGGTGACTCAACCATCAACCTGGGAAGCCCCTTCCAGTGCCCAATGACCCTTTCCATGATTTTTTTTTTTTCCGAAAATCATGAAATGATACTCAGCAGGTAATTTTTTTCTCATGTATTCCTGCAGGACAGGTGCCAGCCCAGTTCCCCATAGATGGAAGCAGAATACCTGAGTTGGTAGTTGTATTGAACTCATGTTGGTAAGCTCTGTGTGAAGGTCAGAGATCAACAGGAGCAACCTGATCATCAGGAACAACCCTGGTCACAGTGCTAATTGAGTGTAAGCTTCACTTTCAAAGCTACATAGAAGCTTAAGCCCATTTATCTTTTCAAGGGATTTAAAGGCCTATCAGCTTTGGGAAGTGAGAGCAACAGGAGAGAGAGGTTCAAAATCACCAGCTGAAACTTCCAGTTGCTCTTAACATGGATTGAACCATCTGTGTCAACCTCATTCAGCAGCATCTTGCCAGGCAAGACACTCTCACTCACCCTCTGACATCTGCTGGCATCCTTGAGACTTTTCCTTCAAACAAACAAAACCTTCAATGTCTCTAACATGTAATTTCCTCCCAATCCCATAATACTGGATTAGTCCTAAACCTTAGACATGGAATATAATTTTGTGATACATGCCGCTTCCTGATCTAGTGAAGAGAACCTTTTAGTTATATTCTGCCCTGGTGGCCTGAAAGGGTTAGCCAGGAATAAGAGTCAAGAGGATTGTCCCTCCTGAAAGGGTTGGACTTCCTTGGAAACTCTTGGCAGACATATAACTTCTCCTTGTTACGTGACCAAAAAAGAAGAAAAACACACTTAAAAGAAACAGCTGTTCCTTGACTACTCTGTTTTATAAATAACCTGTTGAATATTAATAGCATCCTATAAAAGCTTTGTTGAAGAACCTCCTTAAACACAGGTATAAATGTTGGGCTGTGAAATAAACAATTGCTATTTGCCATCAGAGCTGTAGCCCGCCTGTTTGTCAAGGCGACCTAAGAGCTTGTCTCCGTCAATCTAGGAGCAACAGCTCTGCTGAAATACCTCATTCTGCATTGTCTGAAATGCTACACAGGATGAGCAGAGTCTGGGAAGACGGGAAAAACAGAATTACAGGCTCAAGAAATGGACACTGACAAAAACCTGAAGTGTCGAGCTCAATCAGATGCTGTCTGTGTTTAATGCAGTCATCAGACAGTCTCTGTTTAACTAAATATTTTACTTCAGTACTGGGCCTGAATTATTATTGGCAGAGATTCCAAGGTCCACAGGTCCCTCTAACAAGCCATTCCTCTGTGGTAGCCTTGCAAGAAGATGAATGCGTCCTTTGAGGAAAGTGCTGATCCTTTCCCAGGCTTCCAGAGTGGGTTTGTGGAGTCATGTTAGGTGCCCAGTGTTTCTGAAAGCCTTGTATGTTGACTGTTAGAAGCTACAGGGTTGATGTTTGTGTGCATTGCTGGGATGTTCCCGGAGGAGTTGGGGTTCCGCAGCATGTCACAGCAGCGGAGTTATCAAAGAAAATAACCTAGTCTACAAGATAACTAAATGCCTGGCCCAGACATAACCCAAATAGGATGGAGCCACAAACGAAGCCACATAGCCAGAGCTCTAATGTGGTTCAATGTGTATTCCATTCTAATGGGACATACATGGAAGCACAGTTTGCAAGCCAGGACACAGAGCTGGACACAGAGTTAATCCCAGGACACAGAGTTAATCCCTTTCATACCCACAACAGGAACATAAAGCAGCACAAATGTACAGTTCCTCATTGCACCAATGGCAGCCACGTACAACAGTGCCCAGAGGATCTGGTTTCGGTGCTGCCATGCAGAGCACATTGCGCTGTTCAGCACCCAGTCATGTAAAAACAGTCCATCAGCACTGAAAAAGGAACATTTTCATGCTCATGGAAAAGACAATCTTCCAGGGCTGGAGGCTATTCCCTGAGCCAGGCTCCACCAGTGTGGGCAGCTTCAGAGAAGCAGAGGCTCAGCCTTCTGGACTACAGGCCGCTGCGTCCAGGAGGAGTCACCTTCCAGTTTTTCTTCCAAAGGAAGATTATAAATTAAAGTCCAATTTGCCAAACCTTTAGGTACGCAACTCTTTCTGCATAAACACATACTGGTTTGTGGGCTGTGTTACATGGCTAGCTACAAATCTGACTGACTTTAAGTCACAATTAAACCAGAGAGCAAACAGAGGCACATTTGAAATCACATGGATTTTAGCAGCCTGACTCATGATTTTTGAAAGCTGGAGATTGAAAACAGTGATTATCCTAAACTAACACACAAAAATTGTGCATGCAAGGTAAGAGTACAAAATGCTGTGCCAGAGAGCTTCGCTTCTAAGTGAAAAAGAATACGTGGCTGGATTAGCTAAAATTACTCAAGTGAAATAAAGTTGAAGACTTTTACACCTTTCAGAATCTGGGGTCAGTATCACGAATATTGCAAAAAGAGTTCAAGTTACCACCTTCCCCACTCCTGTCATTCATCATACTATAACATTAAAGAGAAAATTCAAAAGCTCTTTTAGGTCTGCTAGCTTATAAATGGATCGCTAGGCAAGTGTTCAGCAGAAAGTCTTTGTCCCTTCCACCCTGAACACATACTTTAGTAAAGACAGAAGGAACTGCCCACATAGCTTTTCTTCTGCATTCTGGAAACACCCAAGCCCACAAATGAATGCAAACTTTTGGTGCATCTGCACTACTACTTTTCTGAGGTCAGCATTAAGCAGTAGAAGAGCTGTAGGTAACCAGAGGTGCAGACAATGACATTAACAGGGGCAGGTTAAGTCCAGACAGCTTTCCATCCAAGGATCTCTTATATCACAACAAAAGACCAGCAGGAGACAGAGGTCTCACCCAAGGCTGAGATGCATAGAATGTCCCTACAGCAGGGATTATTCTCTGCCCTATTCAGGGCTGTTTCCTCAGCCCCCAGGCACTGGGATATCCAGTGGGAAGGGCTCGGCCCTTCTCAGTCCTTCCTGCTGGCACCAGTCCAGTTTGTGTAAAGACACTTAAATATTCATCTGGAGCAAGACTCTGTCTCGCCTGGTGCACAGACTGCCCTCCGGGTGCACAGACAGCTCTCCAGGGAGACAGGACACCTGCCTTCTCCACTCCCTGCTCCATCAAATCATTAATTATTTAAAATAACAGGAAAGAGCAAGAGAAACTCTCCAGACTTGACATCCTCAGAGCCTGCTGTTTATGATACTCTCTGGGGTCTTGTGGAGACCAGGGTTTCCATCTCCCCTCTGCCAGAAGCAAAGATCAAACCTAGCTTTCCCCCTTCTTGGGGGAGGATGCTATTCCCGCTGAGCTATTGTTCAACAGAAGGCTTCCCCTTTATGCAGGCAGGCCTTATGTTTGCTTTACTACGAGATAGGGTGTTGTTTGGGGTTTTGTTTTTTTTTTTAATTCTATTTGAACAAAAGGAAAACAAAACGCAAATCCAAAGCTCTGAGACCAGCAGCTAGCCCCAGATCCACGCCTAATCTGCATTCGTTGAGGTGCTCAGGGTTTGTCTCCCCATTTCACAGGCAGGCCAAGCCCTGCTCGTGGTCCCTGCAGCGGGTCAGCTGCTCCAGCACAGCCCTTGGCTACAGAGACCTCGGCTGCGGTGAGATGGAAACCATGGGCTCAACGTTGCTGCTCCCAGCCGGGAAAGCAGCTCTGGTGTCTCTGTGCGAGGTGTCGCCGTGCCCATGGAGGGACAATTCTGAAGCAGCAGAGAGTCCCTGCATCTCCGCATCCCCGTGGGACACCGCCTGCGTCTCCCACCACACACAGACACCCTGAGCTCTCTCGCAGGAGCAGCACAGACCCTGCCGAGAGTCCCTGGGACGGGGGAGACCCCCAGAACTGGCCTGAGCCCAGGGACCAGCCCTAGAGGTGGCTGCTCGCTGCAGATGAACGGCACTGGCACCCTCGTGTGGTTGCCGGGATGAGCGGGTGCTGGGAGCCAAACCCAGGGCACCGCAGGACCAGGAGCATCTCTGGAGCGTCAGAAGGACCATGTCTGTAGGGCGGCATGATAGCGGGAGGGAATACAAATCCCATGTCACCTCTCCTACCCTGTGATCTTTCTGCAGCCTGATCCCCTTTGCTGGCTTGGCCACAGGAGACACCAAAGTCCTGCCCTTCATGACTGAAGCTCCTGCTTCCCAGTCCTGCCCACACTGGGGTTGCAGAACAGGTTATTCCTTTCTCCTTGCACCACCTTCCTGTGCATTTGAGGACCAACAAACAGCATTTACTCAGTCAACCCAAGCAACTCCATATCCATGGCCAGACTGAGTGCCAGTGAACACAAGGAAGGTGACAAAATGCAAGGAGTAGGGGTGACCTGGGTGCCACACAAACTGTATAGGAAGAGAGCTATGGCTGCAGACCCACGCCAGAGACGTTGCACAGTCTGAGTTTAAACGGCTGTGGCAGAACGAGTGGCCCTTGCGTATCTCCAGGAAAGATTTGCTGCCAGGAGAGCCGCTACCTGGTCCATTGTCAACAGGCAGCAGCCTCTCTCCAGCCTGGAGACAGACAACACTGACAGTACCAAACACCCAGCTTTGTAAATTTTTTGGCAGTAATATTTTCACAGAATCCCCTAATGGTTTGGCTTGGAACAGACCTCAAAGCCCTTACAGTTCCAAGCCCCCTGCCATGGGCAGGGACACCTCCCGCTGGATCAGTGGCTCAAAGCCCCATTCAGCCTGGCCTTGAACACCTCCGGGGATGGGGCAGCCACCACTGCTCTGGGCAACCTGGGCCAGGGCCTCACCACTCTCACAGTAAAATACTTCTTCCTAAGATCTCATCTAAATCTCCCTTCTTTCAGCTTAAAATCCTGTCCCCTTGTCCTGTCCCTGCACTCCCTGACAAAGGACTCATCCCAACTTTCCTGTATCCCTTTAAGTACTGGAACATTAATATATATATTTTTTTTCTGCCTACCTCAGACCTCTGTGAATCAGATGTGATCCCATTCCCAGCCTCAGTTCAGCCACCACCTAGCTCCGTCTTCCACATATGAAGAAAATAGGCAAGAAAACTAAAAGACAAACCCAGACCCATATGCCAAAATAGGAGAATTAACTAAAATTCTGGATCAAGTGTTTAAAAAAATACCAAACAACTGGATGAAGAGCACTTCTAACCCTCCTGCACCTGTTGCTGGGTGGGAGCACGTGGGATGGGAGCACCCAGTTCCCAGGGAATACCAGACCCTGAATGCTGCTTTTGGGAAGAAAAAAAAATCGACTATACACCCTGTATTTCACACAGAATAGGAGCATAGGCTCATAGAATCATAGAATGGTTTGGGTTGGAAGGGGCTTTAAGAATCATCCAGTTCCAGACCACCCGCCATGGGCAGGGACACCTCCTCCCAAACTGTTTGGGAAACAGAATTAAACCGTTCACAGCCTTAAAGTCGCAGTGAGGAGGGCAGGCACAGCGATATAAAGCCCCCTCACTGAAATGGCAGTAACTGGGTTTCCCCCCCTCAAATCATCCCCAAACGGCCCCAAAACACTGCATTTGTCCAAAAGAGGATTTCTTTCCATAGAACAGAATCACAAAATCACTAGGTTGGAAAAGACCTTTGAAGTCATCGAGCCCAACCGTACCTGCACACTACTAAATCATTTCCCCAAGCACCTACCTATCCTTTAACCCCCTCCAGNATCACCAATCACTTGAGCGAAGAAACCCACCCCCCACCTCTAATCGTGCTCCTTTTCCCTTTAAATCCCGGTTGGAGGTGGGGCTGCCGGAGCCGGCGGTATGGGGGATGCTCTGGAGGGCGACAGCTGTGAGTGGGGGCGAGGCGGCGGGGGGTGGTGCTCGAAGGGAGGAAAAAACGGGTTAAAAATACATTCAGAGCAGGCAAGGTGTATAGCCCGAGGCGAGGATGGAGACCGCTTTCCTTCCCCATGACTCCCGTGAAGCATCTTGCATCCCTAAAACGCTGCAGCTGGGAGGATGAGGGCGCCTCCTCTTTGCCTGCAGCTCCTTGAAAGGAGGTTGTAGCGGGGTGGGGGTGGTCTCTCCTGCCAAGGGATGAGAGGAGGTGGCCCCGAGTTGCACTAGGGGAGGTTTAGAGGAGGTATCGGGAAAAATTTCCTCACTGAAAGGGTTCTCGGGCTTTGGCAGAGGCTGCCCAGGGAGGTCGTGGAGTCACTGTCCCTGGAGGGGATTTAGAAAACACGTGGGGGAGATGCTCAGATTCAGCAGTGGACAGGCACCGTTGCTCTCTGTGATCTTAAAGGTCTTTTCCAACCGAGCTATTCTAGGATTCTATTAAAATACACTCCAGAGCAGGCGAGGTGTATAACCTAGGCACGGATTGAGACTGCTTTCCCCCTAAGGCACCCTAGCTGTATCACTAAGATGCCGCTATTGAGATTTGGCCCCTCTTAACAACCAGTCCCTGACTATACCGAGCTGTCTCTGTGTCCTGCAGCCTCAGGTAGAGCCCAGGTGATGGTCTTAGCACTTTTCCTTGTATGCGTTTTCACCTGCTTTACTGCTTTTTAAGTCTCTCATACAATAAACTGGTGCATTGCACTGAGGATAAACCACTTCAGTTGTTTTTCGTGCTGTTTGGGATAGCTGAATTTGTATTCAGAACAATAAGGTATGAATTACCCTGAAACGTGAGCTCAAAAGAAAAGGGAAGACTGCTAAATATCTGCTGAAATGCCACTGTTGCATGCAATGATGAGCAGCATCTACCGGGCTGGCTGTACAGATGTGGACACTGAGTAGAATCATAGAATCATAGAATCACCAGGTTGGAAGAGACCCACCGGATCATGGAGTCCAACCATTCCTATCAGACACTAAACCATGTCCCTCAGGACCTCGTCCACTCGTGCCTTAAACACCTCCAGGGAAGGCGAATCAACCACCTCCCTGGGCAGCATATTCCAATGCCTAATGACCCTTTCCGTAAAAGACTTCCTCCTAATCTCTAGCCTAAATCTCCCCTGGTGGAGCTTGATGCCATTCCCCC
>WAAB01007304.1:42217-68053 GCA_013389865.1 Piaya cayana | reverse complement strand
TGTCAAAGGCTTTGCTGAAGTCCAAGAAGACCACATCCACAGCCTTTCCCTCATCCAGCAGCCAAGTCACTTTGTCATAGAAGGCTATCAGGTTGGTTTGGCAGAGAAGACTCTGACCATCAAGTGTTTTCCCATGTGTTGCTGAAAATAAACAAACTGCAGCTTCTACAGCTTTCACAATGCAAGGTTTGTTACTGGATCTTCAGGTATAGGACAGAATAAGTCAAGAGGCAGTTTGGCATCTCTTGACAATGCTTCCTTGTGAAATCATAAAATGTAAGAACATGTTTCTGTCACCAGGAGAGCAGGGGGAACAATGTCTCTGTATTTGAAATATAGGGGTTTACTCCACTGACTGGAGATAAGCACTTGCAAGGTGGTAGTATGTGTGTAGTCATTGATATTAATAATTATGATAAACTGCACAGTTTTTTCTCAAGTTCTGCTGGGATTTTCTCCAAATTCTGCTGCCTTCAGTGAAGCAGCAGATCCAACACTCTTGAATGAGTTTGTCTGATATAAAGATTTGTGTTATTTGTGATTTTCTTGAGCTAACAATTTCTGTTTGAAGGTAAGAGGAACAGGAATTGGAGGATGAGGTTATACCTCTGCTGCCCTAAGAGCCCACAATAGGGGTGCTTTCCTTCTGTGCACTCCAGAAATAAATAGGGTAGTACTATTTAGACAGAAAGTCTCTTATCCCCTCATCGTGGTGGTGTGGGAACAGTAATATGTTTCAGTGTCTCTTGTGTGGCATATGATTAGTGTCTAGTTGATGCATTGATGCAAAGTGAAGCTCAAACTGCAGCCTGAGTAATGCAGGAACATAGAAGAGAGTAGAGCATCCAAGATAGCTCTCCAGTGGACTGTGACAGGCTGAGGGTCTGCCTCAAATACCTCTTGAAAGAATTCAGCACTCAGACAGAGGCTGAGACCAATAAAACTGACACCAGCCTTGTCAAAAACCTTGAGAGCCTCCCCGTGGGGCTGCAGCAGGCCCAGAGTCACAGCCTTGCTCTCCTTTCTTGGCAGGAAGGTTTGTTTGATTAAGAAGCTTGCTGGGGCAAGGCCCAACATGGAGAGTAAACACCCTTAAATTGTGTCTAACTGTGCAGGACAAATTTTGCCAGTTATGATAAATTATGCCCAGATCTGCCACTGTCTATTAGGAGATGCAACACTAATTACAGGCCAGGCTACCAGCTTTTTGCTGCTTAGCTGATTTATGTTGCCTGGAGGGTCAACAGCAGAACCATGCGTAAAGGTCTCCTTGTAGTGCAGCAGTATGTAAGTGGAAGGATGGAGGAAAGGGTCCATGTAATCTGCCTGAGCCCTCACACCAGCTCTTGGCCTCAGAGGATGCCCAGAGGATGCATACCTTATGGATGAAAAGGTTTTGTGTCTAGAGCAAACCCATGCAAGGAAAGATGATGAATTAGAAGAGAAGCTGGTAGTAGAAGAGCATTAATATGACACAGGGGTACTTAGGGAAAGGGAGATAATGGAAGAGGAAAAATCTAGCAAGTATGCCAACATGTCTAGTGCTGGGATTCTTCCTGGAAGAAACTGTAGTCAGTCTGCCTTGAAGCCCTAGGAGTTGGCTAGGTGAAGGAGAGGTTTGTTGGGAGCATGCTGCTCCATGCTTCTTGCCAGAACTGTTTTAATGCCTGTTCTTCTGTCTTTGCTGCAGTGCTTCATTCAGAGAAGGAGTTCCACGATGCTGCAAAGCGTAATGACACAGCCAGGATGGAGGAGCTCATCAGGAGAGGGGTCGATATCAAAGCCAAAACCAATGTAAGTCCTGGGATTCTCTGCCCCTAAGCTGCAGGAAGTGCTGAGGGTGTGTTCCAGAACTGCGGCTCCCTAATGCTACTCTTCTCATTATCTGTTCCATGGGTCAAAGATTTAAAATACACTGCCCAGTGCTAAACAGGGCTTGCAGTAACTGAGCATAGAATCATAGAATTACCAGGTTGGAAGAGACCCACCGGATCACAGAGTCCAACCAGTCCAACCAATCTCTAAACCATGCCCCTCAGCACCTCATCCACCCACACCTTAAACACCTCCAGGGAAGGTGACTCAACCCCCTCTCTGGGCAGCCTGTTNGCTCTTCTCTGGACTCACTCCAGAGCCTCAACATCCTTCTTGTGGTGAGGGGCCCAGAACTGAACACAGTATTCAAGGTGCAGTCTCACCAGTGCAGAGTACAGAGGGAGCCCACAGCACTGTCAGCATGGCTGGACTGGAAAGCTCTAAGTGCTAAAAGAAGGTGATGATTTATGGTTCCCCTTGAAGCACATGTGCCAGATACTCATGGCTGAATGAAAAGCTTTGCTTTTGCTGTCTCTGTATGCCAAACTTTGGGACTAACCCAGTTCCCAGTGCAGGTCTACCCTTGTTAACTGGTAGATTCTTGGAAATATGGGATTGCACCCATCTTTACTGTTATGACTCTGTCATAATATCAATTTGTCCATCCATGGCCAGCAATATTTCTCATTCTTGTGCTGTCATTATGGTCAGTTTCTAAGTAGAAGGTGATGGCACCTGTCTGTCTGACAAGAGAGCAAAGAGGCAGAGGCCTACGTTCAAAGAAAAAACTTGCACCATTTGAGAAATTATGAGTCCATGGATGGCAAAGGAGGTTTGGGCTTTCAGGGAGGCTAATGGATACACATGCAGTCTGTGTCCGTCAATCTTCCCTCTCTCCTTCCAGGCGGACCGGACTGCCCTGCACTGGGCTGCAGGAGCAGGGAACGTGGATGCGGTGCGACTGCTCCTGGACCATGATGTGCCGGTGGATGATGAAGACAGTGTATGAAGGCAAATCTCCCTTGCATGTCCTGTGAATGTTTTCTGTGTTGGGGGAGTGCTGGGGACTTCACCTTAGCCCTGGGTGGGTGGCAATGGGGACTGCAGTGCTTGGGAAGCTACAGCCTCCCTGCCGAGGCAGGTGGAGTGTCTTTCCAGACCAAGCTTTATTTTCCAATGTGTCTGTGCTCTGTCGTTTGGCCTTTCCCATGCGTGCACAGTGACTGTGAAGTAGGCTTGTAGAATCTGTGAGGTTTTCTGTATAGCATGGGGAAGCTTGGCTTCTTCTAGATGTTGTTGTTGGGTCTTGTGGGAAAATGGTGACAGCCATCAAGTTCTCTCTTCCCCTGTAACAATCAGGCTAATAAGCACCATTGACTAGGAAGTGGCAATCAAGAGGCAGATCTCAGCTGCTGTGAACATCTGTGGCAGGAATAATAGCAATTGGAGAAACTGAGGCTAAAAAAAAATCCGAGGGAGGAACAAAAACATTTTGGAAATTTCATGAAGCTGGAGGAACAGCTTCCTTCCAGGGTGGGGATGCTGTTGACTGCAAGCTGTGTAAGTATCTCTTCTTTTTCACCCAGTTTGGAATGAATGCGCTTCTCCTGTCTGCCTGGTTTGGCCACCTCCACATCCTGCAGATCCTCGTCAATGCTGGGGCCAAGATTAACTGTGTCAATAAGGTGAGAGAGTCTCCTTCTGTGGGTTCATCATGCAGCTCTAGTCAGTGATGGGGCAAGAGACAGAGGCTTACCCCTGAGCTAAGGTAATTGTGAATGACAGCCTCTGCTGTGGAAATGGTCAACTGCATTCCTGCTGTATTCCTAATACTGGTGTAATAATTGTAGCAATAGATATGTACATGGCTTTCTCAGCTCAGGTTTGTAGAGTGCTGAGGTGAAAGGTGTTATAGACTTGGGAAATGGGTTATCTCCTCTCCAGAATGGCAGAAACCTGCTCCACTGCGCTGCTCAGAGGGGACACATCCGTGTGATGGAGTTCATCATGGAGGACCTGGAGGACATGTGTGTGGATAAGACAGACAAGGTAGAAAGGCTTTTTATGGCTTTGTTTCATGAGGTCTGATCTTGCTCTGCTGAGCTTAGCAGGAATGCTAATCTTGGGAAGAAATTTGGAGTCAGATGCTACTCTCTGAGTCCCAAGGGTACCCCATACAGCTGCTGGCCCTCCAAGGGAAAGGGGTTTGGGAACATTGAGGATTCTGGCATTGATCAAGCTTTGATAGCCAAGGCCTCCAAATATAGCATTTTTTCAGAATGAATTCAGGAATTTCAGTGTCCTCCATTTGTGCAGCTGATGCTCCAGGGTGTATTGTAGATAAGCGATAACCAAGGAAAACCCACTTCCAGCATGTTCCAGCATTAACTGATCTGTTTCTGAAGACAGCGTAGGAACACACAGGAGCTGACACACACTCTTTTCCACTCTCTGGTTTCATGGATCTCTGATGCTTGGGAGTTAAGCGAGGTGATAAGAGCTGCCTTTCCTCAAAAAGGGACTCTAACTCACTCCATAACCAGGGTCTTAGATGTTAATTCAATTTTTTAATCCTTAGTTGTTTTTAATAAACTATTTATTATCCTCTATCTATATTAAATAAAGACTGAAAAAATCTGTTCTCCTGTGTTTGGTGAGCACATGGAGTTGTCAGCCTGAGTGGGTAGTTCCATTCACCTTGTTTTGAACCTTGTTTAGTTCCATTCACCCAAGCGTAAAGCAGAATGGAAGTTCACAGCAGAAAAAAGATAACTATTTTAGAGTACAGCACTTTACCACCTGTGGACTGGGTTATTGCCTAAGGCATTATTATATTGCTTGCAGCAGATGACCTGATCTTGTGCTTTCTGAGCTTTTCTTGGACTGTTTTTCTTTGTTTTCTTTCAAAGATGGACAGGACAGCATTTCACTTAGCTGCAGAATCTGGGCAGCTGGAGGTGGTGGAGTTCCTGATTCAACTGAGTTGTTCTCACAGTGCCAAAGACAAGGTATGAGCCTAAAACCACACATAAGGGAGGTGAAGTCCATAGTTTAGAGGCTGTGAAAGTCAGGGAACAGGGTATCAAGTGAGGCTCGTGCAGGCAAGTTGTCTGCAGCTGTAATGGCGGCTGTGGTATGCCAGGGCTTTCTTCTCTATCCACTTGAAAACACTTTGCACTTCAGTCTGTGCTGCATTTCTCTCAAGGGCTTTCAGACAGGATGCACGATACAGGATACACTGTGATACGTACATGTATGAAGTGACCTATACTTTCAGGAAGAAAATACGGCATTGCATTTAGCTGCTAAAAATGGACATCTCTCTGTGCTGCAGAAGATTATAGATGTTGGAGTGGACCTTGATGAAAAGAACTTAGTAAGTACATTTAAATTAAATGAAAATCATATCAGCTTCACACTTTCCCTCCTGCCACTGTCATTCAGCTGAATAGTCAGTATGAACAGGCGAGGTTTAGCAAACAGCTGATTTTATCTAAAGCATATGTGTGTAAATGCAGGTCATACTTGTAGAGTATCAGTGAAAGGCAACATCCTCATTGAACCTGCATCCAATTCTGAAGTGTTGCCTTTTCTTGCTGTATCTGCTGACCTACCTTGTCGCTCCATTTAATCTCCCTTTTTCTCCCTGACCCTTGTACATTCAAGTGCCTAAATGGTTATTGAGTGTCTTTTAAACTAAACTTCACTATGCTTTATGGTGTTGACTTAGTCACTGAACATACGGACCTTCTGTTTTGAGATCTCTCTGTCAGACCTGCTTGGGAAAATTATGTGACTGGAACACAGTTAGTGATTTATATAGCAAATATTGGCCTAGTAACACTGTTGTTTGTTCCAGGGGACACTCCCAATTAAGTTTATGAGCAGTTTTTTTAATCTTATTTGGTTACTGGCTTTTAAAGTGTATTTGATTGCAATTAAGACCTGAAAAAAAGGGGAAGCCACCTTCTGTGTTAACTCTGATAGCATTTGTCTTCCCCTAGATGAGCTGCCCTTTAATGACTTGGAAATTCTGCCTATTTCTGTTTTCTTGTAAAGAAATGAGCTGCAGCACTCTGAAGGGAGAATCAGTGACTGAAGGCCATGGGTTTCCAGTTCTGCTTCTGGCTGTTTCTGGGCTGCTCCAGGAAAATGGTCATTGTCCACATGAAATCCCTTTTTGTTTGCCAATGTGTTGAAAGAGAGAAAAGATAGTAAATAGAGTGTCTGTCTTGCAGCCTGTAGTCCAACTATTCCCAGTGGCATAAGGACAGAACAGTGCTCTGGTATGTCAGTGGCAGATAATTGTGTCCTTTATCTTCCTAGCAATCTACCTGGCCCTCAGAGTTGATATTTTAAGATGTCATGGATTGAGAAGGCAGGGTAGAGGCTTGCTTATTTTGCAGCTCTGTCTTGGTTTTGTCTACAGAAATGCAGCTTGTCTTCTTTTCTGCCTTGTCCAGGAAGGACTCACAGCTCTGCACTTGGCTGCTGAGGGGGGTCACAGCAATTGTGTGAAGTTGCTCTTGGACGCAGGTGCCAATGTAAATGCCCAAACCCAGGTGAGCTCTGGGGAAGTGATTGCATTTCCAGACACAACTCTGTGGACTTTTGCCCAAACCTGTGGTCTCCCAGGGAGGGTACCTATTATCACATGAGACCCTGTGGAACCCAGCGCTTCAGACATAGCACAGGGAGTCCAGGGGAAAGCACACATGGTTTTGTACAGAGAGGCTCCCTGGGGCTGTTTAGGCTGTGGAGACAATCTATGAGTCTGTCAGTACGGGGCAAAGGGTTCTTGCATGAGGAAAGCAGGGAGATCTCTGTGGACAGTCTGTAATAACTGCAGCCTCTGAGAAGAAACCTTGACTAATAGCAATCTCTTCTCTTGTGCATCTCAGAAGAAGATGAATTGTCTTCATTATGCAGCACTGCATGGCTATGAGGTGATAGCCAGGATCCTTATGGATGCAGGAATCAACACAGATGCTGTTAATCATGTAAGTCCCACTTAATGCTTTCATCACTTACAAAAAGGCAAAGCCAGTTTGTGGAGTTGTTTAAAAGCACAAAGCAACCCTGCAAGGATCAATACTGCTGTGAGGTCTGTGCTTATTGGGCAATATCCACATTCCACCTCCTGTCCAGGCTGGCAACTGTCTTAGAATAAGACATGCTGTACACAGAATGGTCCTTTTGGTGCTGTGAGCTAAACTTTTCCTAACCTCAGGGTCTTCCTTCCACAGCAAAATGCATCAGCCACACATATTGCAGTACTGCAGAATTTCCCAGCCATGGTAAAGCTCTTCATCGAGGCAGAGTGTGACCTCGACATTCCAGATAATGTAAGTCTGCAGCTTCTATTCTTTGTATTCTTTGTATATTCCTGCACTTGGGGCACAATAACCCTATGCAATGCTACAGACTAGGAGAAGTCTGTCTAGAGAGCTGCCTGGAGGAGAGGGACCTGGGGGTGTTGGTTGACAGCCGACTGAACATGAGCCAGCAGTGTGCCCAGGTGGCCAAGAAGGCCAATGGCATCTCGACTTGGAACAGACATGGTGTGTCCAGCAGGTCCAGGGAGGTTCTTCTCCCTCTGTACTCAGCACTGGTGNTCCACCAGGGGAGATTTAGGCTGGACATTAGGAAAAAAATTTCCACAGAAAGGGTCATTAGGCACTGGAACAGGCTGCCCAGGGAGGTGGTTGAATCCACCTTCCCTGGAGGCATTTAAGGCATGGGTGGATGAGGTGCTGAGGGGCACGGTTTAGTGTCTGATAGGAATGGTTGGACTCAGTGATCCAGTGGGTCTCTTCCAACCTTGTTCTATGATTCTGTGATTCTATGATTCTATTTGAAATGTGAGCCAGTTTCGTGGGGGATTTGATCACCTTGGGGACAGGATTAAAGAAGGGAGTGCTTTAAAATGAGGAAAACGTGAAAGCACAACTTGGGGAACATGAAACCTGTGAAATAATTCAGAGTGTTGCAATGAGGTAATCACTTGATGGCATTCAACACGTGGGCTGAGCGTGTCCTTGGGACCTGTGCCCAGCAACATTGCATAGTCAGGCTCTCTCCTCCCTGCTGGAAGCAAGTAGGAGAAATTTCAGGACAGAAGATATTCAACAAAATGTTTGGGGGAGCTGAGAATGGGAGGCAAGCCTGGAGGTTGCTGGCTGTCTCACCAAAGTGTAATTTTGTGAACGAGGGGTTTTGTGTAGATTGCTTGTATTGTTTTGGTTAATGTTTGTTCCTGTAGTGATGTTTTCTCCTGATGACACCATAAAATTGCCATGTTGTGTTTGATTTCGGTTGTTTCCATTAAACAGTCCCAAGGTGCACATGGTTTACAGTGCATACACATTAAGCTGGACCTGGTTTCCAGTAACAAAGAATTGGCGTGGGTCCTTTCCTCCCTTGGCCAAATGCTCTGCTTACAGAACTTGTTTTAATAGCAGGAAATATAGTCCTATAGGTGACCCTAGGGAGCTTTGTGGAACTGAAAAGGTTCTTTCTTCAGACTGAAACGTTATCAAGGAATCTTCCTAGTGCTAGTGTTGAGACATGGACAGACCAGTTTTACTCAGCCTGAGGAACCCAACTTCAGTATGAGGTAGGAGGGTGCTTGGGCCTCAGTTCAAAAAGGGGTAGAGGGGAAAAAGGGGCAGAGCTGACAGTGTTTTTACAGTGCTTCCTCCTAGTATCATTCTGTCTTGTCCTTCTAGCCTCACACTTGGCCTTCTCTAAAATGTAGTCCTTTCACCTTCCTTCCACAGAGGCAGCAGACCTCACTCCACATCGCTGCGGAGCATGGCAGGCAGGACATCGCCGAGATGATTCTTATTGCAGGAGTTAATCTGAAGCTAACAGACAAGGTAAATGTCTCCATGGTTTGAGCAGATTCTGTGTGGGTATGGAGGAAAAATACAGATGGCCTTTGCCATTTTTTCATAATTTTCAGGGAAGGCTAGTAATAATATTAAAATCTGGATATTTCCAGGGGGGAGGCCTTGAAACACTGCTGCGTGGGTTATTTTGGTGTGTTTTCCAGGAAAGAAGTGACTGGTTCTTAGGAAGGTAGAAAAAAATTCTCACAATGAGCAAATTTCCCCCCCCCAACGTCGTTCTAGTTCCTTTCTTCTGCTTGTGCTATCATGCACATTATTTGAGAAGAACTTTGATATTAATGATAAACAGTATCCCTCGAGAATTACAGCACACATGTTTTAATAGGTTAAAAGTAACTGGTGTATTTCTGGCACTGGTGTCCAGTGGTTTTGCCTTCTGATAAAATCAACAAAAGGAATTCTAGAGGAATCAGGCAAGTTGTGTGCAGCCTGGAATCATGGTATGTGCCCAGAAAATGGTGAAAGGGGGTTGGGCAGAGGTTGAAATAGTGTCTGCCATTTGCAGTGGGTCAAACCACAAACGGCCTCGAAGTCACCTGACTGAAATGGCCTTCAGCCTTAGTGCATGTTTGCCACCTTCCAGCAGTGTGTGGAACCACTGTGGGACTAAGGCAGGAAACACATTCACACTTTTCTGTATGAAATTGTGTTTCTGCTCACATCTGAGGCTAGAACCATTCTGACTGGCATATGTGGTGCCTATAAAATGACAAGGTTGTGTAAACTGTTTCAGTTTCTTGTATCAGCAAACCTGCTGTGCCAAAGGTATGAAATGGCTTGGACCATAGTGTTGAGCTGGTCCTTTGGCTGCACCCAGGGTGCTGGGAGCTTGAAAGCATCCTGCCATCCACCATGGGTTGTAGGATGCTTTCCCTGCCAAACGAGCAGATCCCCTGTGGCAACAGATGCTGCAGAGCAGAGAAAGTGACTCCCCATGCGCTGCACACAGTAGCTCAAAGCTAGCTCACATCCCAGGTGTTTACAAGTGTAGGATGGGGTCTTTCCTCCTGCTGGGAGCGTTGCTCAATAGGGCATCCTGCCTGCCACTGCAGATTGCCAAGTGGGCATGGAGATTGTGTCTCCTAAATGTACAAAGTCTCTTCCCGCTCATTTTTCCCCTTCTAATTTCAGCAGGGGAAAACATCTCTGGATGTTGCTGCCCGAGGCAATCACATCAACCTGGCAGACATGATTATTAAAGCTGATCGATTTTACAGATGGGAAAAGGTGAGCAGCTGGCACCACCTTCCCCTGTGCTGTGCAGGGCAAATGTGGCTTTATCATCTCCTTTGATACTCCATGTCACCAGCTGTCAAAAGGAAGAGAAATGCAGGGTATCCTGTGGCAGCCTGACCTCTACTTTCATCACCCTGCTTAAGAAAAACAAAAGTCTTCACAATGCCAAATACACCTTCTCAAGGATTTCCTTATTTTAAAAAAACCCTCCGTTGTTAAAAGCCCCAGGCTGTGCTGAAGGGAACAGGGATTATTTCCAAGGATTCTTTGGCAGTTGTTCCCAAAGCCCTGTATAGAAGGGAGGGGGATAGCATTAGCTCCTTTTTCCCAGCAGGAGAAATTGAAGCAGGACAATTCTTGGCCTGAGGTCACCAAATGGGATTTGAAGTTTTTCAAGTGTAAGGAGACACCTTGTGCAAGCAGAGTGATCAGCTCTTGGAGTCCTACAGCCACCTTCCCTCTCAAACTGGGGCCGTTCCTCCTGTGCCTCCCAGTGTAGCCCAGCAGGCTTTCTCTTCCAAGGCTCTGTTTGCAAGGCACAACTACTCAGCCCCACTCCACCATCTGAAACCCTATCTACCCCAAACCTATCTAAGCAGAGAGTGAGCTGCAAGTACAGCCAAACATTGCATCCCTTGCATCTTTGTAAGACTTTGGGTATCCTCCTGTACCAGGAGGAAAGAAAAGGAAGGAAAGGAGGGCATATGCCTGTGGCTCAGGCACAGGTTCAGGAGGAACATGGTGTATGTCAGGCCCTTGTGTGAGATTCCTGTACAGCCCTAGGGAAAGTCATTTAGCTTCCTTGCAGTCTGGAGTGTACAGGAGGTGAGCACGTGCCTGTATTGCAGGCTGAATTAAATGATTCTGCATACAAGCCCCAGATAAAAGGCACTGTAGAAATGCAAATTGTGATCCACATGGGCTTCCACAGCAAAGCTCCTGTTAACACTGTTTGTTAACATGAATGATTAGAACAGAGTGAGATGAGAATAAAGGGAATTAAAATAAACACGCTGTGCCAGAATGAACTCACAGCACCCCGCAGAGCTGAGGCTGTGGGTGGCTGCAGACTGACAGATACATATGTGGCATCCCAACTGAAACCTGTCTTCTGGCTTTGCAGGACAATCTTAACAGCGACTCGGACTCCTGGGTAGCAAAGCACTTGACTTTCAAGCAAGATCACAGGCTGGAAACACAGCACATTCGCTCAGTGATGTGGAGATTAGCTACCAAGTACCTCAGACCTGGGGAATGGCAGAAGCTGGCGCATTACTGGAAATTCACTGATGCCCACATTAGGGCCATTGAGCAACAATGGACAGGTATAAAACACTGCCCAGTTACTTTCCATCCTTCACTTGGATTGTTTCTAGGAGATATGTCTGCAGTAATGGCAAAGCATGAAATAAAACCAGCTTGCTAATTTGAAATAACCAATAGATTAGATTAAAAATCCTGATTTTAGTGAATGTGGAATTATCTCTGCACTGGAATTGCCTAGCTGTAAAGCGCACAAGCATGGAAGTTAGTGGTTCATTTCTCACTTCTAAAGTGCTTACCAGACCTGTGAGTTCTGGCTGCAACCTTTGTTGTAAAGGATGGCAGAAACTTGCCAGGTTTGATTTTTTTTTTTTCTTTAAAGGGAGGAGGCGGTGAAGCCCATTTGGAATTTAAGAGAGATGTTAGGAGAAGCAGGTTCAGAGTTCCAGAAACAGATCACTGCTGGTTTGGTTACTGTAAGGACTCCTGCAGTGTACATGATGCAAGCAAGGGGCCAAGTTGTGCTTTGAAGGCAGAAATTCTGTATTGCCATAAACAGCTGCCTTGGAGGCCAAAGCTCATTTGTGGCCAAGTCCATGAAGTTTAAGGTTAATGCAGCAATCACACCACAACTGGGAATTAAGCTAAACTGTACTTTAGAGCATCCTAATAAAATCCAAAGAGGAGAGAGTAGTGTCCCAACCCACCCATTCAGCAATCGGCTCTGTCAAGGCTGTGCACTGCAAGTGCAGGATTTCATTTGTGGTTTGGTTTTGCCAGGTACTAAAAGCTACAGGGAGCATGGCCACAGAATGTTGCTTATCTGGCTCCACGGTGTGATCGTGGCAGGTGAAAATCCCATCAAGGGATTGTATGAAGGCCTCGTGGGGATTGGAAGAAGAGATTTAGCAGGTAATACTTCTGTCTTTCTTCAAATAATGCACAGCGAGCACTGCCTGAATTCTGTGGTTGAACAATGTGCACAGAGGATAGCTTCAGCGAAGCCAGTTCACACAAACTGGAAGATGCTCTGCCCTGCCCCCTTGCTACCATTATGCTGCATTGCTTCCTTTTATTTTGATCTATTAACAGCCTGTGCCACAGCTTCGTGCTTGCCATGCGGGGGAATGATCTCTCTTCTTTTACAGAAAGCATTCGGAAAAAGGCAAATGCAGACCCTGCCTCTCCCCAGAGGTGCACAGCGATGTAACAGTGGGAGGGCTCCCAGTTCCTCCAGCCACAGCTCTGCCTCCAACTGTGGGAGCAACACACGTTCTGCTGCTCATCAGAGCAGCCACGACTCAAGTGCTCCCTGCTGTAAACAGCTGCTGCTCCCTGTGTGCTCTGAAATGACAAAAGGTATCAGCAAATGCCAATAATGGTATAAAATGCCTGAAAATTAGGCAGAAGGGAGATTGGCTTCAGCTCCTGCCTACAGTCTGGGTACTGCAAGGAGAGTTCAGCGAGCAAGCCTCGCTTGTATTGTGGATGCTGGGAAACACTATATGGCTCATCTGGAACTTGTTTACATCATGGTTTTGTGTATCAATTTTTAATTGTAAATTTTTCAAGTTATTGAGAGGAAAAGGTTTGTTTTCAGGCATGTTCTCTACTTACCTGGTTGGGGGTGTCTATCCCTTGCATCTTATGTGTTATGCATTAAGTTCCCTGTTAGGGTGGGAACTTAAGAAGAAAAGTCAAAGCAACCACAGGGAATTTTAGAACCTTGAGGTTTTGTGATCTTTAACATTTTGTACAAGGAATTTCTGAGCATGATGTTAGTGTACAATTACAAACTCTGTATGGTGACACATGTACTGGTTATAAGTCAAATAGGGATCTTATTTAATCCCTGGGTTTCAACTTGAAAAGTTTAAGATGAGAAGGGCTTGGAAGAGTCCTTCTGGGTTAACAGGGAAGATTTAAAGCTCTGTTTTCACCTAAGGTGGGCAGATAGAAGAGTGAACTGGAGAACACAGGCCTTCTAGTGGTCTGAATTACAGCATCACTGCAGGCATTCTGCTGCCTCTGTCGAGATGCCTCGCTGGTTAAGACACAGCCTCAGCCAAGGGCACAGTGTTTGCTTAAATACCACCTTCTCATGTAATACTTACTGTGTGGGTTTTTTTTTTTATGGTGTTCCAAGGGGAAAATAGCATCTGTATTTCAAGTTGTATCTTAGTCATTCCTTGTTAAAATAATGCTACAGAATTCTTACTTAAAGCTAAACAAGTGTGGCCTTGTAATTCAAGTTGCTGTGTTCAAGGTGAATTCCAGCAGAAGGTGCTGATTTTCTTAACCTCTAGCAGTAGCGGTGGTGGCAAGCAAGGGCTGCAGTAGATGACACTGCTGTTCTTGTGTAGTCAAACCATGAGATGCTTACTGGAAGTGAAATTTTATTGAAAACCATTTTCAAAGAGCAAGAAAGTTAAAAATTCAAATGCTTTATTTCAAACAGAAACTAGCTTACAGCACAACATAGGAAGCAAATAAGTGATGGCAACATTGGCACTTAAACCTCTTTTAAACCAAATATTCAACAAAAATATATGTCAACTTATAAGTATACAATCTGCATGTGGCAATATGTACAGGTGAGGGGAAAATATAAAAAGAAATACCGTTCTGCACAAGAATGTGAGTGAAGACTTTGGTAGCAAAAATGTCTTTGTTCTTAAAACTGTAGTCTTCAAAGACGATTCCTGGCTTTCAAAGACTAAAAATTAGACCAATCTATCCCATTACCCTGCTGGAGGTTACCGTCCACAGGTTGTTCACCAACTCTGAATCTTCCTAGAATCGCACAGTGATCATCGGCTAACGGCGAGGAAGAAGGCAGAGTGGGAGCAGTCGATTGTACACAGGAAGACCACAGAACCAGTTCCTCATTTTCACCTGCATTCCAAAGTCTATGGTTCTTCTGGCTCATCACTGGTGTGAAGAGAGATCTTTTGGACTTCCAGTTCTTCTGCACTCACCATGGAGGGATCAATGGCTGCATACCGGGTACCATGGAACTGCAGTAAATGGATCTGTTGGACATGGAAGACAACACTGATACGGGTGTAGAACTATAAAAGTTTTGGTAAATGAAAAACATTGCTTCAAAGTAATTTTTGTGAGAGTGAAATCAGGGCTCTGGAGTACAAGAGCTCAAAGAGCAGACAGAGGGAACAGGTACAGCCAAAACCCCAAAACCAGCCCTCCATGAACAGAGCTGCTCCCAGCCCTTGTGTATCAGTGATCCAGAAGCCAGAGCAAAAAGATCTCAGGCAGATTAAGAAATGAGGAAGCACAGAACAGGAGTCTCCTAGCACTGTTCCAGCCATATGCATTAGCAGATGGGCTCTGAATGCTGAGACTCACTTGAATATATAGGTTGACCTCAGCACTCCTGCACAGATACGGGAAGTTGCCTCCTGTTTTGAGATGAGCTCTTCTGGCATTAGGGTAAAGCTTATACATTTCTTCTTTTGCTTCAGTTGAAAGAGCACTTTGGTCAAACACCTATGTAACAAGTCACAGCAGTTAGTTCTGAGTTGAAGAAGATCTTGCTTATTGAATCAGACTGTATAGCAGCTGCTCCTAGAAACAATGCTCTGCTTCTCTGTGGAAGAGTGTAAATGAAACAGAAAACAAGCAAACAACTAAGGCTGTGATGTATAAACATACGCCTGTGTTACTGCACAGAATATCCAACCCACACTTTAACACAGAGGAGTTGCAGTGAAGGCTGCTCCAAATATGAAGTTACAACCTGCAAACATCTATTCATCTGCTAACAGAATATCCAGGTGCCAACTGCCAAAGAGTGGAAATGGTGTTTAAAAAAAAAAAAAAGAGGCTACATTAACTTACATCCATAATGGTTACAGGAATGTCTCGAATTTTATGAGGTTCTACGTAGGAGTTCTGGCAGTTGAGGGTAAGTCTTGAAGCGAGCTCACTCTGACCCAGGCTCTCCAGCTTTCAGTAGAGAAAAAACACTGATTAACAGCATTTCACTGCAGGAAGTTACTGCAGTATTAATGATACAGTCAAGGAAAAGTGAGTCTTAAAGGGAAATGTGACTGCACTTTAGATGAAGATCACAGTTCCAACATAGTATTGCTCTGCATGAGACAGACACCTAACACATGTTCCATTACTTGCTTCTGCCTCCAGAGCAGGGCCTACAGACCTATCCCAGCACTTTCTCCTGTTTTCCCTCAGTTTAACTTCCTTTCTTCTGATCCATGTACAGAAACAGAACTGCAAGGTCAACAGCTAAATTGCTGTGGCTGTGACAGTCAACACCTGCTAAGGATCTATTCCCTACTTCTCCCTTCTGGGTAAATCCATGAGGAAAATGGCAGAAACACCTGCAACCTCCTACAAAGCACACCTTCCACACGGACTGACACCACAGCCATCAGAGAACACAGCTACCTACCCTGTCCACCATGAAATCAATCCCATCAGCCATTTCAGGATCGAGAGGACCAGATGCAAAATTCCCAAGGACAATTTTTTTCAGCATAAAAGCAGGCAACAGCCAAAAGCTAAAACAGAAACAAGAAGGAACAATCTTCAAGCACCCCAGACTCCAACATTAAGATGCTTTGTTGCAAGCACTACCTTTCCTTGCACAGACTTTGTGCTTTAAGATGGACAGCCTGGCAGCTGGGTGCTTGAAATGCTCTGGGAAGCTGCTAGTATCTGCAGAGGTATTTTAAACACGAGGAATAACATTTTCTCCACTCACTCCAAATAGTTTTGCTAGAAAAAAGGCAGAGTTCTTAAATCTGCCCACACATTCCCTGAGGATTACTGAATGACTTGTCCACCAAATTCCACACTCCCAATTGTGAGCATTTCCATTCTCCTTGTGGCGAGGCTTTAAAAGTCACAAGTTTTCCATCCCACACCTCCCTCATCCAGGCTGGAAAAAGGTTGGATACACATCCCACCAGATCAGTGTGGCTTTTAATTGCATAAAAATTGATGCCATTAACCCAACTGCTTGTGTCAGTCTCCCTTACCTATTTGCTGTCCATGTCTGATTGAAGATAGAAGTGTCACTAAAGGAATTGCACAGTATCAGAGACTGAACTCTGGGAGACTTGTGTGTGTATTCAGCAAATTTTTGAGCCAGGAAACCTCCCAAAGAAGCTCCAAAAAGGTGAACCTTATTCATGGGGAAAAAAACAGATCACATTACGCCTGTGAAATAAGTGACCTCCAGGCACGTTTCATTACAAAAAGAAGTCATTTGAGCTTTACCCATTCCCTACAACCTATTTTTTTTTAAATTAATCGCTTTTCTGTTCAGTTGTTGGGTTTATGCATATGTGATAAACACTGAAAGAAGGAAGTGTTTCCTGATCACAGTTCAAATTTTGGTGATGCTTATCAAGGCTGAGGAAGAAATGGAACATTTCACTTTGTCTTCAGTAGTGATTCTTCAGTACTTTCTTGTGGTATTCATTACTAAGTGAGTTAGGAAGGAAAACTTCCATGGGACAAACTGAAATTAACCACTACAGTTTAACAGGCCTAGACCAGCAATTGAGTTTAGGCCAAGTATGACAATTTCCAAAGGTATTCATCTTCAAAAACAAACTTCTGTCAAAAGTAAAATTGCAACATAGCCTTTCTACTTATAGGCTATGTTTTTTTCATATCATGTTTTATACACTTGCTCTTAAATAAGACTCTTTCAAACATAAGGTTTTTTTACTACAACTATACACTCATTTCCCCATCTCCAAGCACTCACTTTATCCAGCTGAAGGTGGTCTAACAGTTTTCTGAATCCATCACAGAACTCAAGGTGATCCCAGTACACCGGATACTGCAACTAAAACAATATAGAATCATAGAATCACCAGGATGGAAGAGACCCACCAGATCATCGAGTCCAACCATTCCTATCAAACACTAAACCATGTCCCTCAGGACCTCATTTACCCGTGCCTTAAACACCTCCAGGGAAGGTGACTCAACCACCTCCCTGGGCAGCCTGTTCCAATGCCCAATGACCCTTTCTGTGAAAAAATATGATCCTTACCTGTTAGCTTTACACTTGAAAGTCAAACCAATTCTCACACTAAAGGCTTCAAGATAGTAATCTGCCTCTGCACCAGGCTAAAGCTCCTCAGCAAGGTCCCTACAACCAGAGGGCGCAAATACTGCTACCTCATTTGTACAAAAATACACAACTGAAAGTACAACAGAGTAAGTTTGTTGGGCTAAGTGCAGCACTGCCTCATTCTGTAATCACTGGAAGGAGAGGTGGGAATGACTTTTCAGGATTCTGTAGCATGTGCAGGAATCATTAAATACTACAGGTTAAAGCACAGCTCTCCTGAGACCTCATGATTTAGCAGGAAACGTTGTACAAGTCAGTCACTTGAGTTCAGATCAGGAGCTGAGAAGCCACAAAAGAGCACGCTGTCAGGATTTTAAGGAGTGACTTAGCATTTGCTGCTAATCAGGCTAAGAACCAGACTATCCACAACCCGTAAGGAAAACACGGGAACCCTGAACTAATCCAGATTCTTGCCTCATGGCTAGCAAAGACCCAGCCAGAGGCAAAGACAACTAGTGTCCAGGGCACACAAGGGAGAAAACAGAACAAGAAGTTAATAATGTGCATGGTTAAGGCTCTGGGTAAACAGCCTTGAACGCACATTAGATTTCAGCTTGGTTCTGCATGCTGCATGCTCTGGAGCATAATTTAGAATCAATTTCTTTGTGGTTTCTCCTTAGTCAATGCTAAGAAGTTCATCTTCATTATGCAACCTCTGATTAGAGCAACACACAATGCTAACATTGACACAGGACTGAGAATACTCACAGCGATAACTCTGTAGCCCCATCCAGTCAGCGCCAAAACTTGCTGGAAAAAAACATCTGCAGTTCCACTTACAGGAGGAAGAAATATGAGTGGGCACCGAATGCTCCGAGGTCCCGCATCATACAGTGACCAGACTTTACTGTCATCATCATCTACTATTATCTGGAAAAAGAGAAGCACAGGAGGGAGGACAAACAACACTGGACTGAGGTGAGTTTTGTCAGCCAGCTTCAAGGATTGCTTCTACAAATTTCTGCCACCCAGTAAATATTTTCATGTCCAAGACTCCTTTGAACAAGATCATTTTTTACTCCTCTTCACAACAGCTTTCTTCTCCAAGGCTGTAACTAATAGGAATTACACTATTTGTGTGAATATTAATGGAAACAGAACTGCGGCCCCATCGTCAGACAGAATGCTTTGTGTCCTGAAAGAAGCTGGATAATGAATACCAACACCATGTGGAATCAGCAGCAGCACAGTAAGTGGTGTCTTATGGGAGCTCATCATTCTGCAAGTGACTGGAGAACAGTGCAATGCTGAAAGTTGTGAATTATGTTGATTTTATAGCTATGGAATGCACTTCAGAAGTTGCACCTGGGAAAAAAAACTCTTGTTTTTTCTAAGGAAGTGCTGTTAACTCAAGATAGCAATGTTTTGCTCTCAATTTCAACTAAGATCGTACATCTGGATCTGAGAACTCATATAGAAGTAAATAATGGGAACAGCAAGGCTGTGTCCCAAAGGATCAGGTTTATGCAATACACCCTATGCAGAAAAGCATGCCTGGGAAAGTAGCCATCGTGCCATGGCCCTGGAAAGACCTGGAGGGTCAGTTCTAGGTACTGAAATAACAGCTGTAGGCTGGAAGAGCCAGCATGCCCCGGGGGCAGCTTTTTAAACAACTATCCACATTTCATAGAATCATAGAATAACCAGGTTAGAAGAGACCCACCAGATCATCGAGTCCAACCTTTCCTATCAGTCACTAAAACAGGCCCCATAGCACCTTGTCCACCTATCCCTTAAACACCTCCAGGGAAGGTGACTCAACCACCTCCCTGGGCAGCCTGTTCCAGTGCCCAATGACCCCTTCTGTGAAAAAATTTTAACTAATGTCTAGCCTGAACCTCCCCTGGTGGAGCCTGAGGCCATTTCCTCTTGTCCTGCCCCCGGTCACTTGGAAGAAGAGGCCAGCACCCTCCTCTCCACAACCTCCTTTCAGGTAGTTATAAAAAGCAATGAGGTCTCCCCTCAGCCTCCTCTTCTCCAGGCTAAACAACCCCAGCTCTCTCAGCCGTTCCTCACAAGGCCTGTTCTCCAGCCCCTTCAGTAGCTTTGTTGCTTTTCTCTGGACTTGCTCCAGAGCCTCAACATCTTTGTGGTGAGGGGCCCAGAACTATCCACATTTGCATTCCCTGAACAAAAAATGCTACAGGTCTGGGTACATGAATTACCCAGCTAACACCACAGACTACTGATCTCAAACTGTTACAGCCTCTGCCAGAAAGAGAAAAACACACACAACTCCCAAAGCAGCACTGCAGAACTCGCCTGAAATGAAAAATACTTCCACCATCTGGCAGCATCTCAGAAGCACTGGGACAGACTAGGACACACGGCTGGCTGAAGGAGATCATTCCCAAGTGAGCTGCTATTCTTAATGAGCAGTTCCTCATATGGTGCCCTTTTCAGGGCAGAGAAGCCTTAACACAATTAGCATATTTAAAAGCAAAGGAATTAGGTAAAGGTCATCTTTTCTAGTGATGCTGGAGCCTGACTTGTTTCTACAGGGCCTGTTCTAACAGCAAACCGTTATATGTATTTAGGATGCTCTTTCAACTCTCCAGAACCCAGCAAAACTGTGCAGCTCACAACAGATCAACAAGCACAAATCCCTGGGGAAAGCCAGCATCCCACATTGGGAATTCATCTTCTCTGCAACAAGATGTTATAGCTTTTTGAATAGCATAATAGAGGCACAATTCACTTTTCCACCACAGCAGTTAAGCTTCTCAAGGAATCAGAGAACAGTGTATCACAACTCAGGTTTGCTTGACTAACAAATCTGCTTGTAATAAAGCCAGCATTTCAGGCTCTGAGAGCGCATGAGAAATCACATGATGCTGTTGTTTGTAAAGTTCCTATGAAAAAAAAAAAAATTGCATACCAGACCTTCCAGACTGCTGGAACCATTTAAAAGTAAACCTTTTACAAAAGCCTTCCCAGCCCTTCTAAACAACCCTGCACACACAACTCAAGAGCTTCAGGTTAATGCACATCAAGAGAACTGAGGCTGGGACATAACATTTCCTTCCTCAAACCCAGACAATGGGGTTAGAGAATTGTTCTGTTTGATTTCTAGCTGCATAGTGGCTAGTTTGCAGCAATAAACCAAGCCTAAGGACTACTTAGGCAGCCACCAGTGTGATTAACTGCTGATGGGATAGTCACCAGCCTTCCTCTTGTTCTGACAGATCAACCAAGATCCCCTGTAGTTTACCATAAAGGGTAAAATTTGCACCTAATTCAAACAAGAGGTAAAACTTCCCTTGAGTTTAGCAAGGCCTGCTAAAGCTGTCCCCTGCTGAAGGCTTCCAGGAAGCAAGCAAAGGGTGCATGCAAATGGCGGCTCGAGGCTCACAGGCAAAGGAAGAGACTTAATTTGAATGTGTTATTCTCTGTGCTGTACTTCCTGTATCAGACAAGAACAGCTTTTTCTGCTCCTGTCAGGAAAAGCATTTTAACCTGTTTCGAAACCAACAGCTTCAACTCTGCTTTCTTAGGTCAATCTGACTGCAATGATGTATTCTCACCCACAGAAACAACAGTTGATCATTTCCTCCTCTCTACTCTACGTGCTTTTGGAGGGATAATGCAAGCAAATGTACTCCTAAAGAAGGCTTTGGCGATTAATTACATCTTCAAATTGTGCTTTTTGTCTTTCTCTCTCCATAAACCAGAACTACCTTGTAACCCACACTCACCACTGTGGCATCACTTTACTTTTCAGGAGTCCCCATCACTCAAGATGGTAAAGTATTACCTCTTCTGAAGGTCATCAGCTCAACAGCAGCTTCAGCTTACCCATGTCCCCATGTATGAAATCTTGAGTGGTCAGCAGCAGCTGTGTGGCCCCTGGTACTGAGCTGCAGCATCACACAGTCCCCATGGAAGCAGCAATGCATTCCGTTGTAACCACAACCTCTAGCTCCTTTCATTTATTGTGCTGCATCTCACAAAGCAGTGCCTCAGAGCACCCACACATCTTTCCGCTGAAATACTGCCTCACAGTAAGAATTGCCTGGAGGCAACAGCACAGCACAAATTGACCCAGCAGATCTGGAACTGACCAGAAACAGAAAGGAGGTGGACAGCCAGAGCCAGAATAGAGCACACAGTCAACAGCAATGGGCCTTTCTTATTTCCTGAAGACAGAGATTGGCAAAACTGAGAAACGCTGAAGAGAAAATCCTCAACCCTCCCATAAAGTTAATTTCTTAGAAAAAGCTACACACCACAACTAGAAATAATGCTAGGTACACTTAAGAGCTGTTCCTTAGGTTTGGAGACACAGCCCCTTTTGAGTAGCTCAATTGCAACCAACTTGCTGTTGACATGAGATAATGCTGCTGCTCTCACCTGTGTTCCTGCAGCCCACGCAGCCATCCAGATTAAGGAACTGAACTAGCTTAAAGTCAGCTTAGCCCAGAAAAAACAACCTACAAAACACACCCATGCTGGACGGGTCACTTTTCACCCACAACTCAGTTACCTTTTTAAGAGGAACTGTGCTTCTGAACCAGTTGTAGTCAGGAGAGATTTTAATCTCTCCCATGGTGTTTAGAAGAAACTCAGTTTAGGCCAGCCTGAAAGAGAGAGATACAATTTAGAAATCAATACAACTGCTTTACTGCAGGCAGCACTCAAAAGCTGTGCACGTAGAGGATTTGCAGGGTGAGTTTGCTCTTATCACTTGATGGTCCTACCTCTGGCTCACGCCAATTGTAGTTATCCTCAGTTTTCATTACAAATCATCTAATTATTCTGCCAAGAGGCTATCACCTGACAGCGTTACTGTACCAGCCTAATTATGAAGAGATGAGGCTTTTGTAACAGCATTCCTGTGTAACAGCTGCAGAGGACAATTGTGTTGCAGGCTGCAAGCCACTTCAAAAGCTAAAGAATGTTTTCAATTTGTTTTCATTTTACAAAGAGCTTCAGATTTATATCTAATAAATACTCATAGGATTCACTCTGCAGTTCAGACAACAGACTTGCATTATTCCACAAACTACTGTCTATGTATTCAGACCATGCTCTTTCACCTCAGTGTAACAGCCCCCCAAGGAGTCCTACAGCATCTTGGTAACATCAGCTGATCTGAGACTGACTGCATTTACAGAAGAGCCCTGAAGTTTTCATTCTATCTACACAGAAGCCAACCCTCCTCAGGAGTGACCAACAAAGAGATCTTTGAAGCACATCAATTAATACAGAACAAATGGATTCGGGAGTCGGGTGTCACAGGAATGTCACTAATTCACTCAAGGTCAAAATGTCCTTGCATACCTAAGTGTCCATTAATTTGTAATAAGCACTCAGGTAACTTCAAGATTTAACTCTTTTTAAAGCAGCAAGAGACCATTAGCAGATGGTATCAAAGTGCTGAAGCTTACAGACTCTAGGGCTTTGCCCTTAAGACCAACTGTCCCAGGAGATTATTTGCATTCTCAGTACTGTGTCTCATGCATAAGAAAACATAGCAACTTTTGCTTCTTTACTTTACAGTTGCAAAGCACAAATCAATACGTTTTGTTTTTTAATTCTTCAGAAAATAAGATCTCAGTACGTTCAGCGAGTTACTCTAATTCATTTCTGCCTGCTGACACACAGGTTTAACTAGCTTTTTGAGTTACAGCTGAATTAACAGTTATTTGCAATTTCTTCATCTTTCAGTCTTCATTTGCTTTTTTCTATGCACAGAAAACATGAACTTTAAAAGGGAAAGTACTTTCTAAACCACAAGACAGCACACATCTTCCACAGAGCAAGCGATATACCTTTCATGCCTAACAAGAGTGACAGAGGTAGGAAATTCAGCTGTGTGGCCACCGTTTCAATTTTGCGTGGCTTCGTTTTGATGCTTGCATCAACTATTCTGCTGTTTGTCATACTTGGCAGCAGGCAGAATTACAGCAGAAATAAAAAAATACCTATTCCAACCACCTGCACAGCAGAGCAGGCACAAAGATGTGTTATGGAACTGAGGGTTGGTCATTAGGGAACAGCTGGTTAGGAAACAGCAGTTCGATCCATAAATTCCTTTCCACAACTCCACATCACAACTAGTTTTCAAAAAGCAATTCAGCAAACCAGTGTGACAAAATTATGGCAGAAATAAGTTACAGCAAATGCCTTAAAACAGTGCATTTTCTTTGAGTACTGCACTACAGTGGGATGAAGCACAAGGGATGGTCAGGGCCTCACAATGCTAAGCACTGTGCAGAGGCATGGGAGAGAATACTTTCTGCTAATAATCCTGGTTGCCATGAAGGGTCAATGATCTCTCCCCACTGTGACATCCTCTCTTCTTCTGCCATCTCAGCCTTTTGACACTGTTAAGCTAATTTGTAAGCAGGAACATCCCTTGGGAGCAGGCAGTTGCCTGTTGTTAGGCTAAGCTACAGAACGGGCACTATGCAGCGGAGCTCAGCTTGCACCAAAGCAGGTTGAGTCCAAGAGAAGCCTAGATTTTGAGCTTCCCAGGTCACCCATTACCACTTGTGGAAGTGACCTGCTGGTCACCAGGACCTGAGCTGATTTCCCCCAGCTCCTTTCTTCCAAAGGTGCACCTGTGACCACAGCTCCTAAGGATCACCCCTCTTTTAAAGCAAGATTAAACATTTTTGCTTTACTTAGATTTTTTTTGTGGATGTCAATGCCCTATTAGCAAAGCATCTTTTTTCCTTGGCACAGAAATGCAGCATTAGATTTGCAGGTACTAATATTCATGTCAACAACTGCTATGTGCTCTTCCAATCACAGAAAAGCTGAACCATGAATTCAAAACAGAGGAATAAGACACCGAAAGTAACTCCAGCCTGATGCTGTTCATGTGCCAGCCTCCAGAGACCTTGTTTCACTTTCAGTAAACCCAAACAACCTGAAGAACTCCAACTTCTTAAAAATAATTCCCCTAAAGGAAGAATCACCTATGGATGCATTCAGAGCACTTGATAATACTCTCCTTGTGAACTATCCCCACCACACTAGTAAAACTTTCTATTTCTTATCGACTTAGAGAGACTTTGATCCTGCCCCTGGAGAGGAACCTCTGCCAGAGTAGATTAGAGGAGTGCAACACACTCCTCTCCCCTGCGCCGACTCTGCTTGAGCAAGGGCCAACGCGCAGCCGCTCTCTCACTGTGCTGGCCACGCAGCACCCACTCCCACAGGCCAAGAGACCTGAATCAGCAACACCAGCCCAGAGAGCTGATGAGGGCTGCAGGCATGCACCAAGAGAGGCAGGGGAGACGTCAGAGCTATGGGTGCTTTGTGAATGTCAAACACAGGCAATGGAAAAGAAGAATTATGGATAATTGGGACAAGTTAGCAGACCTTTTCCTCTCTTGCCAGCATCATTCCCATCGACTCCAGTTCGTGTCCCATTCACTCTCTCTGAACACAGCTGGCTACCCCAGCTTAGCAGGATAAAGGAGTTAAAATCCCCCTTAGCACCCCCAACCCAGGCTGAGATAAGCTCCTTACCTCAAAAGATGAACCCCCAGGGCAGGGCTAGGGGTTCCCTGTGGGGCCAACCCCCAGGCACACATGCACCCCAGCCGTGGGCCCCTCAGGGGTTGCAATAACCCTACCCACAGCTTTATGTCTACCCTAGAGCCCCATGACCCTTCAGACACAGCCTCACACAAGGGCAATGCTGTCCCACAGCCTGAGAGACATCCTCTCACCCACCCTATTCCCCTCAGAGCCCACCCAGACCCTCCGAGCCCCCCACCCCCACTCTCCTCAGGGACCCCTTACCCCCTCATTACTCTTCCACTCCCCAGTCGAGTCCTCCAGAGACTACCTGGCCTACCCCTCAGGGACCCCTCTCCGTTCTTCTCAGTGGTCCCCCAGCCCCTCAGAGACCCCAACTCCTGCTATCCTTAGGGGCCACCAACCCTTCATTCTCCCCCGCTCCCTAGAACCGGTTCTCAGGGCTCACCCTTCACCTCAGAGCCCCCTCCCCGCTCTCCTCGGGGTTCCTCTCGCCCCAAAACAGCCCCCTGCGGTGTCCCCAGAGCCCACCCAGCCCCTCAAGGCCCCCTCCCCACTCCCCTCAGGGCCCCCTCACCGGGACGGCAGGACATAGATCCTCTCACCCTTCACCTCAGAGCCCCCTCCCCGCTCTCCTCGGGGTTCCTCTCGCCCCCTCAGAGCCCCCTGCGGTGTCCCCAGAGCCCACCCAGCCCCTCAAGGCCCCCTCCCCACTCCCCTCAGGGCCCCCTCACCGGGACGGCAGGACATAGATCCTCCGCGCTCCGCCGCGCCCGCCGCTACTTCCGGGTCCCCTGAGCCCGTGCAGCCCACGTGATGGTGAGGAGGGGCAAGATGCGCGCGACCGCCATCGCTACCGAGGCGGAAGCGGAGCAGTGTCTGTAGATCACGTGATGCGGAAACAGCGGTGATTGGCCGACGCCAGGGCGGCAGGCAGGATCACGTGGGGCGGAAAGTGGGGCGGTGATTGGCCTGCGGGCAGCGAGGGTC
>WAAB01007304.1:16508-41347 GCA_013389865.1 Piaya cayana | reverse complement strand
GTGTCCCATTCACTCTCTCTGAACACAGCTGGCTACCCCAGCTTAGCAGGATAAAGGAGTTAAAATCCCCCTTAGCACCCCCAACCCAGGCTGAGATAAGCTCCTTACCTCAAAAGATGAACCCCCAGGGCAGGGCTAGGGGTTCCCTGTGGGGCCAACCCCCAAGCACACATGCACCCCAGCCGTGGGCCCCTCAGGGGTTGCAATAACCCTACCCACAGCTTTATGTCTACCCTAGAGCCCCATGACCCTTCAGACACAGCCTCACACAAGGGCAATGCTGTCCCACAGCCTGAGAGACATCCTCTCACCCACCCTATTCCCCTCAGAGCCCACCCAGACCCTCCGAGCCCCCCACCCCCACTCTCCTCAGGGACCCCTTACCCCCTCATTACTCTTCCACTCCCCAGTCGAGTCCTCCAGAGACCACCTGGCCTACCCCTCAGAGCCCCCTCTCCGTTCTTCTCAGTGGTCCACCAGCCCCTCAGAGACCCCAACTCCTGCTATCCTTAGGGGCCACCAACCCTTCATTCTCCCCCGCTCCCTAGAACCGGTTCTCAGGGCTCACCCTTCACCTCAGAGCCCCCTCCCCACTCTCCTCGGGGCTCCTCTCGCCCCCTCAGAGCCCCCTGCGGTGTCCCCAGAGCCCCTCAAGGCCCCCTCCCCACTCCCCTCAGGGCCCCCTCACCGGGACGGCAGGACATAGATCCTCCGCGCTCCGCCGCGCCCGCCGCTACTTCCGGGTCCCCTGAGCCCGTGCAGCCCACGTGATGGTGAGGAGGGGCAAGATGCGCGCGACCGCCATCGCTACCGAGGCGGAAGCGGAGCAGTGTCTGTAGATCACGTGATGCGGAAACAGCGGTGATTGGCCGACGCCAGGGCGGCAGGCAGGATCACGTGGGGCGGAAAGTGGGGCGGTGATTGGCCTGCGGGCAGCGAGGGTCCATGGGTGAGTGCGAGGAAGCGGTCGCGGCTGGTGTCCCGCCGGTTCCTCGCAGGATCGGAGGCTTTAACCTAGAAACAAAGACACCGCAGCTCTCCAGGGGCGTTTTGTCGCGCTCTTCGCTGCCGCCGTGCTTGGCGCAGGTGGCACTGTGACCTGGCGCTGCCGCTTAGCGGGAGAGCGCCAGTTTTGTGGTGTGTTTGAGCAAGCTGGGAGAATCCCGGGTGGTTTCAGTGAAAGTACCGAGGAGTGAAGCCGTGTGGGTTCACGTTGGGGTCCAGCTTTTAATACAGCAGACATTACCCACCCCATCGGCCTGGGTGTTGTGCAGTGTTCGTTCTACATCGTGGCTGACAGGGTGAGGGAGGGGATTCTGCCCTTCTCTCTCTGGGACCCCACCTGGAGTCCTGTGTCCAGTTCTGGAATCTCCAACGTGAGAATGTAAAGGAACTATTGGAACAGGTCCAGAGGAGGCCATGAAGATGATGAGGGGACTGGAGCACCTCTGCGATGGGGACAGGCTGGGAGAGTTGAGGTCGATCAGCCTGGAGAAGGCTCCAGGGAGATCGTGGAGGAGGCTGGAAGTGGGCATGGAGTTATAGGATGAGGGGGATGGCTTTAAATTGGAAGGGGGAAGATTTAGATTATACATTAGGAAGAGATTCTTCCCACTGAGGGTGGTGAGGCGCTGATACAGGTTGCTCAGAAGTAGTGGCTGCCTTATCCCTGGAGATGTTCATGGCCAGGTTGGATGGGGCTCTCAACCTGATACTGCAGGTGTCCCTGCCCCTGTCAGGTGGGGTGGAACTAGATGGGCCTTGAGGACCACTCCAACCCAAACATCCTATGATTCCATGAAATCTGGATCTTTTCATCAGCCAGGTCTGTTTAAGCAAGGTTTATTTTTTTAAAGAAGCTAAAATCAAGGCTTTGCTAAAACCCAAGTTACACAGGGTTAGCTGCAAGCTGTAATATCGCTGCCTGCTTTCTGTATATAAAACAGTTTGCAGCTAAAGCTCTGAGCTGACAGAGTTGTCCATGCATATCATCTTCAGTAAGATCCCAACGTTCATTCTCTGTGTGCCAGGTTGAGGAGGGAGCTCAAAGGGGCTTGTTGGGGTCACTGCCTGCTGCTGTGAGCAGCTCACCTGCACTGGGCACTGAACCTACACTCTCAGCTGTCTGCAGCCATAGCTGTCACCATTCCTTTTGTGCTTCTGTAAGGTGTGAGCATGAGGCAAACCAGTAATACCAATGCACGGCAGCATGTCCCTGAGCCTAACCTGCTATTCCCGCCCAATTTCTAAAAGCTCCTGGAAGGAAACACAGTGGTGGGTTTAAGGTAGATTAAAATCAGGTTGGCAGCTGTCTGGCTGTAGGTGGTGGTATTAAGCCTGTGTTATACAGGGATTAAAAATAAACTTTGAGTGCTTGCAGGAGTTGAAAACGATATTTAATGTGTGCAGCTGTACAGCATGGTGTGCCGTACCTGCTGTCAACTCATCTCTGAAGGCAATAAATTGTTTGTTACTTGCAGGGCATCTCTGAGTCGTTCCCTAAAGACCAGCTGGGATCAGTTAGCTTCATGCAATTGGTACATGACAAACAGGAGATGAAAGAAACCAGACCTGTAGATACTTGTGAGTAGTTGGTGCATTCTCTAGCTAAAGGATATAGCTGATTAGATAACATCATTCCCTGCCTGAAGATCTGCATGACACACGGCAGCATTTTCATCTCCCCAAGCCGCTTACAAGTTTTGTGCTGCTGTTTCACTTTGATTTTTCATGAAAAGACCTTTAAAATTATTCAAGAAAAATATTTTTTTTCTCGTGTGGTATCTGGGAAGCAGAATTAAAGGCGGAAAACGCCTGACATCTCAGTGTCGAGGAGACGGGTTGGGTGGGTTCACGAGGGACTTCAGCCAAGACTACATTTCCCGTGATGAAACGCGGCGACCAGCCGTCCCCGCTCACCCGCAGGACTACATTTCCCGTGATGTCCCGCGCAGCCAGCGTGAGGGCGGTGGGGCAGCAGCCTCCTCTCATATGCAGGACTACGTCTCCCATGAGGTCCCGCGCGGGCTCCAGCTGTTTGTGTGCGCGGCTCGCGCGCGGTGCCCGCTGGGAGTGGTAGTCCAAGGGGGGCGTGCCGCCGGGCGCGCATCGTCACTGGGGCGGTGTCGGCCGAGGGTGTTTACGGCAAACGCCGCCAGCGAGGCCTACTTGGCGACCGGGGGAGCGGGCTGGGCCCGCGGCCGCACCATGTCTGCCTGCCACAGCTGCGCCGCTCGCCTCCTGGGGTCCACGCTGCCCTCTGCGCGGAGAGGTAACCACCTGCCTTCTCTCCGCGGGCCGGGCCTCCCCCCATCCCCGGCCCCCAAGGCCCCAGTGAAGCGGCGGCGCCTCCTCCCCGGGCTGGTCCGGTCCCGGTGCGGCGGCGCGATATGGGCGGGTGGGTCTCTCTCTGTTTAGATGTTCCCGGTGTCACCGGCGAGTGAGGCGGGCACGGGATCCAGGGCGGCCTCACACGGTGTGGAGTTGTGGGAAATAGGTCCCCGCTGCCATGTCACTCGGGAAATGCGAGAATAGAGTTTGTTTTCTCTGGAGTCGTTTTCAGCAGGAGTTACGCAGTGTGTTACCCTGCAGTGTTGCTAAATGAGCCTGATTCGCTGCCTGATTAAACTGCCTTTGCGTGCAGCCTGGATTTGAAATATTTCTCATAAACACTTGGGCTCACTTGGCAAAAGTGATGGTCTCCAGCTTGGTGGAAGGGTGAGTCTGTGTAATCCACTTACAGGAACTGCAACAAAGGGAGGCTGTCACTGCTTGAAGACTTTTGTCCCTTTCATGGTGCTCTTGAGGGTAGTGAGAGCTGACATACAGTGCTTGGCTTCAGTGCAAGGCAGACACCCTAACTGTGCTGAAAATCTATGCCATTACTACATTTGCAACAAGATTTTCAATGATTGTACCCTTGGCAATAGCCTGAGGAGTTGGAGATGATTTGTTTTCCTTTGGAGGTGAGTTAACCTGGTGCAGTTGACTTTACATTTACATCACCTGTCGTACATTTCCATCGCCTGTGTTGAAAGGCTTAAACCAGTGCTGTCAATTCCAGTCTGTCTGGTTTTCGGTAAACCCACTGAAACAATAAACTTTAGAACAACTAATGTTCTGAATTAACTTAGAAACATAGAATTATTAAGATTGGAAAAGACCCCTAAGATCATTCAGTCTATCAGCTGCACTTCAGAATTTTCTCTTTTGAAATTTGTGTTTTTTCAGTCAGAACTAGGATTTAAAAGGAATGTGTAGAAGAACAAATGAAGCTAAAACACAGATGCAGAGTAATAAGGTTATTTGTGTCTCTGCTTTCTGTGGAAGTTCTTTAAGAAAAAAACAGGCAAGCTTATTTTGATCCACTTTTGTTGTTGTAATGGATTATGTCTTCTGCAGGCACTTTTTTGCTATTGTTTGGTACAAACTTGAGAGCGTTCAGAATGCATGGATTAGTCTGGTCAATCAAGTGCTGCAGGGGGCAGAGAGGAGGTTTCTTTTTTGTCACAGCCTATCTTTCCCTACCTTGAGCAGTAGGTTGTTCCAGGATATTTGAAGCTTGGCCCACAAGTCAGTATTTCTTGTCTGTTATCAATCAAAGGTTAATAAGGTGTAAAGGAACCTCCCAGTATTTCTTAACTTGCTAATCTGCACAGCCTGGGCAGATGTTGTTGCTGCTACCAACATTCTTGGGTAAATGTTCTTTAAATTTACTGCTGAAAACCCATCCTGGCCCTGACTGCCAGTTGTGTGTATAAGCAGATACTGCTGGGCTGGCCAGCTGTGGCATATTTGAACGCTTATCAGTGTCTGGATTGTTGCGTGGAAGTTGCTAGGCATCAGGCTGGAATGTTGATTTCTACCAAGTATCTGCCTCTGGGATTACTTATGCAAAAAAGTAGCTGTGATAAATTTCTTACTGCTTCATTCTTTGATTATTCAATGATATTTTGTCAAAAAATGCCACTCAAACCTCACAGGGATAAGGCTTTACGTGTTTAGTCATAAGGAATATAGCAGTAATACCTTCTTCTTTTTTTTTTGTGGTTTAGTATACTTATACCCTTGAGAGCTCATCCCATGTAACAGGGTGGGTTGCTGGCCAGCAAAGGCTTTTGTGAGAGTGAGTTTAGCGTTACAGCATGTGTGCAGTGCTGCAGGGTAGTATGGATCTACTCCCAGTGTCCCATCCAACTACAGCATTTCCGATCAGTAGATGAGCATGGTCAGTAGTGTAGCACTTATCTGCTCCACACTTGACGCTGTGTACGCTTTCCTAGTTCATCCAGTATGTTTTTTTAGTGTGTTTTCTGTGTCACAGAGCTGGGCTGGATTAAAACCATCTATGAGGAATAAGCCCCCGAGACAGATAATTAGTGCCAAACAGCTATTGCCTTGTAAAACACTTATCACAACTTATTCTTTCTCAACAAGTGTACTTGGTGCACACAGTCTTCAGAATTCTCTGGAGGTACAGATGAAGAAATGCGATGGTTGTGAAAGCTGGCCTGTACTTTTAAGTTTAACATAATAGTTTTGTAGTTTATCACATCTAACTTAAAGCATCATGCTGTGTTGCTGTGGCACTCAGTAGGGGACTTTAAGATTGGAAAGCGTATTGATAATTATTCCTCTCTTACATTTACAGCTAAAAATAATGTTATCAGAGGTTTTTAAATGATTACATATTTAGTCATGTTAAAAAATAACTGCAAATCATCTTCAGGCTCAGAAATCTGTAGCAGTGTGTAGGTTAGTAAAACAGCTTCAGATCTCTCTTAACACTACCTTCTTAGTTGTGACTTCACAGATGCCTGTGAGAGTTTTCCTGGTAAATTTAAGCTCATCCATAGTGCTTTTCTTTATTTTTCTGTTTCCTGTTACAGTAACAAGGTGAGTTTTCTTAAAAGGCCTCTTTCAACTAAGATTCCAGCTCTTGGATATAATTTTTACCTCTTATAGACCAAATGAGCCGTGCTGCACTTTCCATTCTTACTGGTTTTATTATTATTTTTTTAAAATAGTTTTTAGTAAGCCTCTCACAGGTCTCTATCACTAAAACCATGTATTATTGGCAAGTTTTTAATTGTCATTGTTGTTGTCTCCAAGTCGCAGAATTCTTCTGAAAACCAGAGAGCAAGTGAGAAATTTGCACTTTAAATGAGAGAGATAAGAGATATGCATTCCGGGTTCTTGTCTGTGTGGGGAGATTTTGAAATCACACGCATGACATATGTTGATTCACATCATGCCTAGTTATGAAATGTAATCCTACTCTCTGTTGCAAGAGGAGGAAAAGGCTGTTGGTTTCTCAATTAGTTTTTTTTTCATGCTGGCAGTAAGCTGTTTCAGCAAGGTTAAGGCTGCACTGCATTTACCTGTGCGTGTCTGTCAGCACGTACAGAATACGACACGACCTCTCAGTTTTCCTTAGGACAACTGGTTTTGTCAAGCATTACCTCAGATTCCTGGGAGCCGGTTTTTAGTAGAGTTCACAAGTGAAAGCCAAATCCAGACGTGCAGTCCGCGAGTCCAAGATGCTTCTGTGAGTTTTTTTGCCTAATAAGGAGACCTTACTTCAGGGGCTGAATTATTTCACAGTAAGTGCTGTGTGCTGATTGTATTTATCATTCTGAGAATTAGCTTCATAACTGGAGCATTCCCTATTTTATGACACAATGGGGCTTGTCAATTCAATTACATTAGAGGATATGGAGTTACTTTTGGGTCATTTTTGGACAATCCAAGCAACTTTTAATGAGATCAACATTAAGGTGGCAAAGAGAACTTGTTTTGGATAACATATCTGGATGTTCAGAGCTGAGTTCTGTTGCTGCAACCTTTGAGCTCCACTAAGTGTAAATAAATTGTGGGGCTTGATGGCATTGAGATGAGAACTAGAGAATTTAAAATGTTTAATTTTCATATTTCTGGGTTTTTTTAGGTATTACTTGTGGTCGTACACGCATCCCTGTTTTAGGAAAACTTGGAACTTTTGAAACGTGTTCATTAAGACGAGTTCCTCTTAGAAACTTCTCAGAAACACCAGCATATTTTGCTTCAAAGGATGGTGCAAGCAAGGATGGTTCTGGAGAAGGAAGCAAGGTAATCTCCATTCATTGTTGTGGGGGTTTTTAAAATAATTTATGTAAAACATTTCTTAAATGTTTCTAGTAGGGTTTTTTCCATATTTAAAATCAGAATCCTCTTGAAATTTTTGCTAGCTGTTGACATTTCTGGTCCTTCAAATTGCTACAAATGACAGCAAAGAAAAAATAAATTGTGTTGTGAATTTATTAGCACACAAACCTTACAAACATCCCATAAAACTTTTCGAAGGTTTATTAATACTTTTGTGCAGCATAAAGGGACACTTAATCTTTGTAGGATGTTATAAATCCATAACATGTTTCAGGATCTCAGGAAAGAGTGGTAATCGGAGCTGTTCTCCTTCCAAAGCTCGCTATTCCCAAGCAGGCTTCTAAAAGTAGGAATATTTTAAAACATTCTTGTTCTCAGCACTAGTTTGGCAGTTGTATTCAGCAAGACAAGTCGGTGGGGAATCTAGCTTTATTCTTGTCACTAAATTGTAATCTATTTTCATCCTAGTCTTTCTCTAATTATAGTTAATGAACAGCTTCTTCAGATAAATGATTACCTGAGAATAAAACTGCTCTTTAGTCAGCAAATAAGATTTTGAGAGTTCACAGGCAGTAACTTTGCCTTACTGGGGTGTGTTGTGACATCTGAGTAGCTGTCCTGGTGGCACAGGTGTGTTCTGAAAGTTCAGGTCAAAACTTTTTGAAAAATAAAAAAGATAAAAATTTCCAATAGTCTTTTTTTCTTAAAGGTTTGCAATGAGAAATTAGTGGGCAGGCAAGGTTTAAAAAAAATAGGGAACTATCTTAGAAAAGGTAAGAGAAGTCTTTGCTGTTTCCTAAGATATATTAGCTTTTATTATTAATCAAAGTACAAAGGCATAGAATGAATATGGATTTAAAATTTATTAACCTTGAGCAGCACTAAACAGGGTAACATGGCAAAAGCCAAGGTCTCTGTCAGGGGACTCTGCCTTAGAAGTGAAAAATAAAGTATTTCCAAGCAGTTTGAGATGTTTTTTTTAATGGCCATATCTGCCTTAGAGCCACCTGCCAGCATAGCTACATCTGTCAAAGGCCTGAGAGGAGTTGTGGCTTCCAAAACTATTAGAATCAATACAGTTGAGATAAAGAAATGACTCTTCTGTATGGTTTTTCTTCTCTGCGGTTAGAATAAATTATGTTGGAATATACTATTAAAAGTATATGAAGCTCTCAACATTGCTCAGCATGTTACTGTTCCAGTGGCAGTCAGACAAGTTCTAATGTAGCTATGGAGTGCCTCTCCCATAGGCATCCAAAACTGGCAGACCTGGGAAATGCAGGTGCCTGTATGCTTCAAATTGTGTTGCACAAAATTTTCAAAGCCTTTCAAAACCCAACAGTAGTTGTTTTATCATTCGTCTATTGCAATATGTGGTTACTGAATTCTTTTAATGTGCTGCTAAATGCCTAATGTAATAAATTGGGTCTAATTGTCTGGAAATCTTTTTTTAGAAATCTGTTGGTGAGGGAGGTGGTAAAAAGTCAAGCTCTGGAAGCTCAGGGAAAGGAGGGAACCAACTGCGCTGCCCAAAGTGTGGTGACTTGTGCACGCACGTGGAGACGTTTGTGTGTAAGTTCTAAAGAATACTTTCTCCTATAATTAGCCACAGATGTGATTGTATTTATCACCTAACATACTCCTGATAGCCGACTTTTAGTCTGCCTAGACCTTTAATTAATTATACAGTGTAAAAAAGTTTGTTATGCTTAGTTTGGTCACATTGGCATAAGTGTGTATTGCCTCTGCAGATGCGTTTATGTGATTCCCTATGATGTGTGGTGGAGCAGAATGTAGTAGTAGAATTTGGACTGCAGCTGTGAATAGGCAGTTTTAAGAGTTCACTACATTTTATGCAATGAAAGAGATGCTCACGTAAACAATCCTGCATACACTACAATGTAGTGCTTATCCAGCAGAGGAATTTGTAGTGCTAAATGGAGTGGTGTTCTATGGCGAAGTCAAGTCCATAAAACATTCCAAACAGGAGGCAGGAAAGTCCAGGTGGAAAATCCAAAACGTATCAGAACTCTGGTGTCCTCCAGCAGTAACATTTTTTTTTAACTATGGCCCAAGTTAATACCAGTTACGCTTAATGCTCTATCAGACTTGAAGGTGTTTCTCCTTATTTCGGTACTAATGAGACCAGCCTAGCAAAAAGCTGTCAGAAAGCAAACGCCCATAATCGGTGATGGGACACAAGGGGGAGGTATCAACTCATAATCAGACTTGTGCACTAAGAAGCTTAGGACGAAGGCAGCATAAACTTTTTCAACAGTTAATATTGAAGTTAGTGGACATGAGTGGATTAATATTCTAGTTAATAAAAAAGATCAAATGTCATGAATCACAAGACAGTCTCTGTTAACAGTATATTTATTTGTTAGATAAAAAGAACAGTCCTCACCTACTTGTTTGTTTGTTTCCTCCCCCCCCCTCCAAATAAGATTTTCTTAAAAATCTGAGCCTAGTTGATGGAAGTAGAGATGCAGTCCTAGGGGATGTTCAGCATGTTAGTGTCTCTTAGTGTCTCCTTGGACAAGGTGTGGTTGAAAACAGTGGAAGAATTTTAAATGTCATTTACCTGCCTCATCAGATGATTCGTGAGCTGACAGAGACATTTTGAAGCATTTCCTTGGTGTGTTTGCTCCCCTTGTTACTGGAGTTGGTGCTTTTCTCTGGAATTGCCATTCAAGCATTGTTCTAGATTAGAACCATTGCTGCGTATCCCTGGAAAGCAGAGGTCTCATGTAGTATACCGTCAGTGTTGATAGGAATCTTTGAGCATGCTTGGAAACCTTCTTGGGAAGAGGAGTTGTTCACACTAAAATTATTGGAGAAAATGTCTGGTATTTGCAATCTCAGATTCACAAGGAGTGATGATGCACAGTGTTGGTGGCATCAGAATCACATAGGTGCTGTAAACTGCTTGGGACTGGAAACTCACTTTGTACTTGTAAAAGCTGTGTTGCAGCTGGGCAGGTTTGCCAGAAGCTTAAAAGTCAAAATTAGGAGCAAGTCTGCTTGTGACTAATTGAATGTATCTACTTTTCTCATACTTACATGTTCTATTCTGAGGCTTTAGGATTTTACAGCCTTTGAACAGTCTGTTACTGGTTCAAACTCGGCACAGTGACACCAGATAATGGAGGAGAGCAGACTTCTTGTTTGACTTGAACAGCAGTCATCAGGTTGTTATTAATTGTTAACTTAAAATGAAACCAAAGACTGTAATTGCTCTGCTTTCTGAGAATCATGGTCAAGTTCTCTCCGGACTGATGTCTTCCTGGTTTAGTCTGTTAATTTGCTTCCCAGCCAAACTGTGGAATATAGAGTGGCTGGAAAACAGAAGAGCTAAGTTCTAATTATCTTAAACTACTTTTAAAAAGAAAACAAAAACTAATTAAAAAAAAAAAATCTGTGCAGTTCTGCCCAAAATGAGTGGGTTGCAGGTTGCATTAAGCATGCCAAAATGTGATTTCAGGTAAACTTTTGTTGCTTAGTCAGGAAAAATGATTAATTTGCTCAGTTCTGGTTATAACTACCCAACTTAAGTAAATATCTTAAGCCAAAGGGAAATATGCAGTTAGCATTTCTTTCAGTTTTAGATTCTTTCAGTATTAGATTTTTTTCAGTCATTATAACAAAAGTAGGGAAACGGAATACTGAATAAAAGCCACATTTATTGGTAAATTAATTGTCATTGGGCAGCAATACAACAGGCTAGTTGTCTAGCAGAGTTTTTCTTTTAATGGGGCTTCACGTTGCACCTGTAAATCTTGCATAAGGATTTACTTGGCAGTGGTTTTCCAGTAATTAACAATTAAGGAAGACTGTGTCCCGAACCAGAAGGAATTTGCTTTGACACACTTTCTCAGCAGTCCCTGTATTGGATTGTGGCATTCTCTAAGGAGTTTTGTGATCAGCAAAATAATGTGAGCCTCGAATACAAAGTGAAATCCAATAGCTTCAAAGCAGATTGACATGAGAAGCCTTAACCAGGCACAGCTTTTAGTGTCATAGAGAAAGTTTGTAGTTTTTTCCTACAATATTGTTGCTAAATAATAGTTGGATGCAGGCAGGTGGATCCGCATTGAATTCCCATCAGGCAGATAACAGAGATTTGGAATGTTGCCAGGAGATCTTTCCAAGCTGTTATACCAATTTTCTTTGGAGTGGAGTTAATGAAGCCTGTGGTGGTCACAGTATTATGTGCTATGCTATTAAAATAACTCACTGGCCTTACTTATAAGGTGTTTAGGTCTTTAGTATTAAAAAAAGAGCCCCACTCCTCTTCTGCTGATGCCAGCTCTATGGAAGGCTGCAACAGGTTATAAATAAGCAGCGTGTTTATTGCTAGAGGTTGTTATCAAATCAGCTGGTACTGCAGTGTTCAATCCAACTTCTAAAACCTTTTTTTGATTTCCCAATGCTGACACTGAAGTTTTTCATGTGGTTGTTTCATTACCTTTAAGTTGTTTTTAATACACTTACAAATATATTCACTTAAAATCAATCCTATTACACATGATTTGCATGTAACAGCATAGCAATATAGTCAGAAAAGATCTATTTTGAATGACAAATTTATTCTTCTCTTCTGTCTATTTTGAATAGTTAAACTTAGCTTTTCCAAAGGAAAATGACTAATAGTGCAAGTTTTTGTTTGCAGGCTTTTGAAACTAGTCTTTGCAGATAATCTGGTTTCTTGAGACATGGTTCACAAAGTCAGTGGGAAGAGGGTTTGGCTTTTGGAATTTGAAAGAAACTTGTTCTGCTCTTGACAGTAAAAATAAATAAGCAAAGTATCTTGCAAAACAACAAAGTCCTGATGATCTGTTGCCTACCTACCACAGCTGCCTCCTGTTGTGATGAGTCCTTTGTGTGACCCCGCTGTGCTCCATAACCTGCTCTTGGGTGACTCTTTGCTGGCTCTGTGGTGTTCCACAGCCAGTGGGACGCAGAGAGCGGGAGCTGTCACAGCTGTCCTTTCCCGAATGTGCTGCATGCTGTCTGAGACTGTAGGTTGCTTCTCTGCACTTTAGAGTAGTCTGTCCCTAAGCACAACTTGCCTGCTGGTTTGAGAGGTGGAGCAACTTCTGCACAGGTAGAAACCTTCATCAGTTTTGCATTGTCGAGATGCAAAGTTTCCTCTTCCAGGTATAGAGCTACTAAGTACAAAATAGATTTTTGCTCTTATTTGGATGCTGTCCTGTATTGTGACTTTTTGCATTCCCTCTGTGCCAATTTTTATAGTCCACTGATTACTTCTAAAGCTTCTGAGGTGAAGGAAGGGTAAATGTTGAATAAAGAGGTGGCTGTACTGTCTTACCAAGGCATGATCTGTGTGTGACGAACTGAGGCAGTTGAGTGGATGCTGTCTAAGCAATTCCTCTTACTGTTCTATTTTACTTTTTCGGCAGCTTCCACCCGATTTGTGAAGTGTGAAAAGTGTCACCATTTTTTTGTTGTGCTGTCTGAGGCAGACACAAAGAAGAGCATTATTAAAGAGCCCGAGTCAGCAGCAGAAGCTGTCAAATTGGCATTCCAGCAGAAGCCACCACCTCCACCGAAAAAGGTATGGTTCTTTGTTTCACCACAGTGTTTTCTTGTATTCCAGTGTGGTGAAATGCTTTAATTCTTAATCTGCATCAGGTGTGTAATGGTCTGCTGTGACAGAGCAACAAACAAAGGCGATTATCTCAAGATTAAACCTTTCAGAGCTATGTGACCCAGCAGAGCACTGATACAGTAGATCAAATCCAAGTAGTTTGGCTTGTTTTCCTCTGGCTTTTTCTTGTGATTAAAGTCCAGTATTGTGCTTTTGTTCTCGTGACCACAAGGTTAACCTCAGCCCTCACTAATGGTAGTATATTTTATTGCCTGCTATGGCCTCATGTTCTGCACCCTAATGTTAGCGGCTTCGTCTGTAGCAGCAGAACCTTTGATTTGACCCATTTCTGGGCAAGAGCTGTGGCTGATGAGCTTGCGGCTGTGACCTATCATAAATAATGTGGTTTCCCTCTCCCAAACAGTGAGGGAGCTTGTGCTTCTTAGTTCTTAGTGGACTGTCATGGTTTTTGAAGCTGCATGGTGCTCTTGGATAGGCCTCCTAAGAAATAAAATATTCTTGAGATGTCTGTTCCTCTTACAAATTTGGGTGAAAATTACAATGGTTCTAGATATTAGTAGGGGGAAACTGACAGACACAATACGATTGTGTGTCACATGTTACAGTAAACTTATTATATTTGAGATCTTGAGTTTCTGTTTCTCAGTTCTGTAGTGGCTGGTTTAGCCAGGAGTCCATCTTTGGCACAATATACTGGCTTTTTTTTTTTCTTTTCTGTTGCAAGTTGACTGAGAAATGTTACTAATACTGAGTTATTTTTCAGATTTATAACTACCTCGACAAATACGTTGTTGGTCAGTGTTTTGCCAAGAAGGTGCTTTCAGGTGCTGTGCACAATCGTTACAAGAGAATCTACAATAAAATCCCTGCCAACCTGAGACAGCAAGCAGAAGTTGAAAAGCAGACCTCTTTAACACCAAGAGGTTTGTATGATATTGGGTGTTTATCTGGTCTAATAACACTTACCATTGAGGTCCCTAACATAAGAAACCTGAGAAGGGTTTTACCTCACCACTAGGTGTTCTGTAATTGAAGTGATCTAGAAGAATTTCTGTTGAATTATTTTCACTGTGTGTGCTTCTGTGATTTATTTAAATACTAATTTAGAAGGCTTATGAAGCCATGGGTCTTATCTACCTTATTAGATGTTTAACAGTTTAATTAACACTGTTATTTTCTTTTAACTTTATAAAGTGAGACTCCGGCATTTTTCTTTCTGATCTCATTTACTGCTTAACAATAAATCTGCAAGGAACAATGCAGATCACAAAGATGATCTTTTGCATAGTGAATTTGATGAATAGCTTTCTAACCTCACTTGCTGCAGTTGGCAGCATCAGTTGGTCACCATAGTATTGTTCCATATCCAGCAGGTATAGATGGAGTTCCTCTTGGCAGTACTTTTGCTTCTGAGTAAGTGTGTAGCTATTTTGATCTATTTTATTTTTAGAAGTAGGATTAAGTTACTGCCTCTGATTCAAAGTGTACCTTGATTTAAAAAAAAATTTTTTTAAGGTACTTTGTTCTGTCTTGCAAGAGATAGTATGCTAAGCAAACAGGAAACTTTTTGTGATTTTTATGTAAAGAAGTGTTTTAACTGAGGGGGGGAAACATTAGTAACGCTGCTCTGATAGTGGTAGGAGAGCAGCTGTCTACTGGGCACAGTTCCTGACCCTCTACAGGAAGATTAGTTGGTGCACATCCAGAGGGACTGGCAGTGAATGTTTATAATAGATAGTACTTTGAAATACGTGAAATACATTTGTGTCAGAGGTATAATGTAATGAGTTTAAGGAAGCCTTTTCAAAACAAAATTATATGATAGAAGGTTTTTTTCCCCTTTCTATAAGTGATCTAATCTATTTGGAGGTAATAGATTGTTACTGTTTTATGTTGTAGAAAGCTTGCTGTCGTTTTGAAAGCATGCAAATTGCAGTTTGGACTTATTTCAACAGCAATAGAAACTAATTTGTGTGGGGATTTCATGTTAGAAATACATTCATAGACTGTGATGAGATATATTCAGAAGAGGGCAAGAGGTGGAGAATTTATAAGCTTTTATAAATGTGTTTTTATTACTGTTTTCATCCTCTCTCTTAGAATTAGAAATCAGAAGACGGGAGGATGAATACAGATTTACAAGTAAGTGAACTCTCTCCTCATGTCCTCCTCTGCAATATCTGCTCTACATGTTAATGTAGAATAGCCTTTAGTGACCACTGGTTTGAAATACAGGATAAAATCTTGTTTGCTTTTCTTCTGCAAGTAAATTTAATTGATGGCATTGAGTGTGTTTTTAACAGAAACTACTAGGATTTGATTCTATTTCATTCTAGGCAGAAAGTACGTAAACAGTAAAAATACCTTGTATGAAAGCTGGTTAAATTACTTGTTCTTAGGATTATTCACAGTAGGTCAAGTGAAATCGAATTTTTCACTTATATTTGAGATGTTATTGTATCAGTAATGCTATACAGAATGTGATGAGGTAGGTGGTGAAGGAAGTTGTGCAATTGTTTTCTGCAGATTGTACTTCTGAAAGCCACTGTCACCTTGAACCTCAGAATGCTTTTTTTTGGGGGGGGGTCCAGGTGATGTCAGTTATGTTTATTTTAAGTGTAGATCAGTGTGTAATCCCAGTTATAGCTCGGTTTTCTTATCTTCAGAATTCTACCCTGCAAGTCACTTAGAACCAGGGCTCTGAAAAAAAAGAAAATGCAGCTCACTCTTCATATCCATGTGTAGAGGCAAAACCTGTAACAACTGAAAGGAAAGTCTTTCACTCTTGAGAGCAGACCTGTACATTCCTTTTGTAATTGTTATATTATACCAGTTCTTGTGCTTTTTTATGGTAGAGATCAGCAGTTTGGGTTTATTTCTTCTCTTGTCAAAAAATGAAAACCCAGTTAAAATTAGTTAATTTGTAAGGACTGAAAGTTGAAAATATTTTTAGATAATCCACAGTACCATTGGAAGTACTTCCATGTATGCAAGCATGTGCTTGTGCCAAAATACAATTGGAACTCATGTTTTTGTAGTAATTGTGCCATATTTCTGTTGCAATCCTATCTGTAAGTTTCTGTACAGATACATTTGTAGGTTGAACAAAACAAGCATTGAGCTTTCATTGTGTATTTAAGGCAATGGCAAACCTTGTCAGTGCTCAAACAGTGGTGTTATTGTTCTCTTCAGAACTCCTGCAGATTGCTGGAATCAGTCCACACGGTAATGCTTTAGGAGCATCGATGCAGCAACAAATGAACCAGCAGATACCTCAGGAAAAACGGGGAGGAGAAGTATTAGATTCACCTAATGACGACATAAAACTTGAAAAAAGTAATATTTTGCTGCTTGGACCAACTGGATCAGGTACATAGCTGCCCATTCTTATAGGTGTCAGATTGTTCACAGAATTGGTTGTTATTGAGTGATTTTCACCGTTTGCAGCTATTCTGATCTGGTGTATAACAAGCTGAACTGTGAATTCCAAATTGGCATTTTGTGCTTTTATGCCATGGTAACAAGCTGAGTTAAGTGCCCTTGAAAAGGAAGGAGAGTCGATCATGTGATTTTCTTTCTTAAATGCCTATGTTTACTAACTGATTAAAAGGTGCAAGTTTCATTAAGTTGAAATTAAAAGCTTTTGAAGTTTTTCTTTAGATGGCAAGTTGAGTTGTAGTTACTCTGTTGTTTGGTCTCTGGGAGAGATCAGTTACAGGCGGGTTAAAAAGGAAGTTATGTTTGTGGGACAGCTTGTGCTGAAGTGACATTTTCAGACTATTTGGGTGAACGTTCACTAAATATTTTAATTCTTACTTCCTGACTTCAAAGCCGCAGCAATTGGACTTTGTTCTGCACCTTGGGTGTCTGCAAAGGCCTAATGATCTATTTAATCTATACAAGTATATATGTTTTAGTTTAAACAGTGGGGCGTGTTGTTTGTGATGCTGTATCCATTTTGAGCTGCCTCAAATGTGTAGAATCAGTCTAATTCAGAAGTACATCTTGCTAATATAAAAAACACTTTTACAAAAAGTAGCTCCCTTGGAAAAATATGAGCATATGAACATGTATGCTAGTGTAATTCAAAATGTCTAATGGTAGTAATGCTGATCTTATGCAAACTCAAATATCTGCTATATGGCAGTTATATAGATTTTTGTTTCACCAGGTAAAACCTTGCTGGCTCAGACTCTAGCTAAATGCCTAGATGTACCTTTTGCTATCTGTGATTGTACCACCTTGACTCAAGCTGGCTATGTTGGTGAAGACATTGAATCTGTTATTGCAAAACTCCTGCAAGATGCCAACTACAATGTAGACAAAGCTCAGCAAGGTAAACTAACACAGTCTACGAACAGTCTTCAGGAAACATACTGAACATACCTCTCCTAAGTGCTCTAAACCACCAGTATTTCTGTAATTTATATTCCTGTTGCATATACCTGCATTTTAGCACTTTAAAATAATAAACCTAAAAAGAGCTCTAAACGTGTGTTGTAGTTAATGTTCTTGTCCGCAGATTTGCCTATATTCTGTTCTTACATCTTTGCAATCTACAATATAGAAGTAGAACAGATTGCAACTATCTTAAATTGTGTCCATGCCTGTGTGTAAGTTTTTTTGCTTCTTTTTAGAATTGGACTCTTCCTTAAATCCATTTTCTGTAACTGCAGGAATTGTTTTTCTGGATGAAGTAGATAAGATTGGCAGCGTTCCTGGTATTCATCAGTTACGGGATGTTGGAGGAGAAGGTGTTCAACAAGTAAGTACTTGTGTGGAGCTGTTTTTGCTTTGTAAGCTAACAGCCTATCAAGTCTGTGTATCGTCGTATGTCACACAGCACAGGAGTATGTGCTGTCATAGCTCTCCAGTTCCTTAATAATTAACCTTTGAAATGCCTACTTTCTTCATTCTCCCGCAAAAAATCTCAAAACTAACTTGAGACTGCTTCATAGAAATGTTTGAGTTGAAAAATGCCTTTGTAGCATTCACCTAGGTGTAGCATTCAGTATGCTGCGTTGTCTTATACGGTGCTGCACAGTGGAGTTCTATGTTGTTGTTCTTCTTTCTTCTTTAGGGCTTGTTAAAATTACTAGAAGGCACAATAGTAAACGTTCCAGAAAAGAATTCTCGTAAACTGCGTGGAGAAACAGTGCAGGTTGACACAACAAACATCCTTTTTGTAGCTTCTGGTGCTTTTAATGGTCTTGACAGAATTATCAGCCGGAGGAAAAATGAAAAAGTGAGTGCATCACACTGTATTTAACCTAGAAAATTACCTGAATTATTGTTCACAGTATGCTCCTAAAGGTCTTGCTATATTTGTAGACCCACTAAGTCTCTTTGTAGAGCAGTGGTTTTCCATCTGTTATCTGGGAACCTGAGGGTCAAACTATTAAAGGTAACAAAGAGCAAGTCTATTGTTAGTAGGCTTAAGTAGCTTGCAGTGGTCTTTGCTTCCCTGGAGACATTTTTAGCATATGCAAATAGGAAAAGAATGAGGGGGAATGTCGAAAGCTCTTGGTAGAGGACTTGCTGTCAATGCTCGAGTGGTAAACTTTACATTATTGTCATGTCCTGCGTTTCCTAAAAACAGATGATGTGAAACAGATCTAGGCATTGCAATAGGATTTCTGAGAAATACCTGAAACTGTGAAAAAGCTTTACTGTTGATACTTGGATAGTTTGAGCAAGTGATGCTAAAAGTTATTGTCATCTTAGAATACCTAGTTCATGCAGTTTACTGTTTAGTGTGTTAATACCTGGGGACAGAGTTCTTCTGCACCTTTCTGACAAAATGTGCACCCCATTTCTAATGGGAGTGACTGAAATGCAAGTTACTGTTCATGATAGTTCATGTAGCTTTTCATGCAATCATTCTTGTATGCATTTATTCACTTCAGAAGAGCCCATTTTAGTGTCACTGATATTTGTAAACTTGGCAGGCTAGGTTGCTAACTTTTTTGTTTCAAGAAAGACTTACTTAGTCTATGATGATACTTGCTGAGGGAATCAAATGTTATAAGAAATTGATGGTAAGCAAATCATCCAATTTTACTATAAGTAATTTCTTGAGCTTGAAATAATATGTAATGACATAATCAGTCAGTCCATATTTTTTTTTTATTCACATAAGGTAATTTAGTTACACGAAGAAACCATAACTGTTGAGGGGCAACCTTATTGCTCTGTACAAGTACCTGAAAGGAGGTTGTGGAGAGCAGGGAGCTGGCCTCTCCTCCCAGGTGACAGCACAGGACAAGAGGGAATGGCCTCAAGCTCCACCAGGGGAGGTTCAGGCTGAACATCAGGAAAAATAAATTCACAGAAAAGGGTCATTGGCACTGGAACAGGCTGCCCAGGAAGGTGGTTGAGTCACCTTCCCTGGAGGTGTTTAGAAGATGGGTGGATGAGGTGCTGAGGTGCATGGTTTGGTGGTTGGTGGGAATGTTTGGACTTGATTATATGGTGGGTCTTTTCCAATATGGTGATTCTATAAGTCTATAAGTTCTATAGTTCTATAAGCATAACACATTTGTTTTGCAGTATCTAGGATTTGGGTCACCGTGTAATATGGGAAAAGGCAGAAGGGCTGCAGCAGCAGCTGACCTTGCAAATATAAGTGGAGAGTCTGATCCACATGAAGATATTGAAGAAAAGGATCGCTTGCTGCGTCATGTGGAAGCCAGGGATCTCATTGAGTTTGGCATGATTCCAGAGTTTGTGGGACGTTTGCCTGTTGTGGTTCCTCTACACAGCCTAGATGAGAAAACCCTTGTACGGATTCTTACGGAGCCACGAAATGCTGTGGTTCCTCAATACCAGGCACTTTTCAGCATGGATAAGGTTTGAATATTTATTTGACAACTCTTCAGTATTCTTGTTTATAAATGCAGGTTAAAGTGATTTAAAGTATCAGTTGAAATAGATTCTTCCCTTGCATGGGCAACTCTCCACTCTGGGCAGTGCAGTTAGCAAGTTAATTTGTTAAAACCTGACTGGTTTAGGTTGGATAACTGTCCTTGTGGGTCAAGTAATCTGGAAGCAGTTCAGGTGCTCAAATGAACATCTATGACCTTGCCTAGAAAGCATCTAGAGCCACTGCATGTATTGTAGAGGTACTTGCGGTAGTTGTAGGTGAAGAGATGTAGTCGGTACTGCTAATGTTATTCAAAGATGAGGTGTAGCTGAGGCTTTATGTGTGTAGCTTAAATGTTAGGGTCTGTAACAAGTAAATCACTACTGGTTTGTTTGTGGTTTTGGGGTTTTTTTTAGTAAAGGTTGCGCTATTGCACTCAGCAAACTGTCATTTTCTATGCAGTGTGAATTAAATGTAACTGAAGATGCATTGAAGGCTATAGCCAGACTGGCCCTGGACAGAAAAACTGGTGCAAGAGGTCTTCGATCTATAATGGTGAGTAAATGAAGCTAGCTATGCCTATGTGTATAGATGTAATTGTGACAACCTTCAGTCAAAGCCTCACTCAGTTCTGGGTCTTAATGGATGCAGTAAGTCTCGATCTAAAACTGTGGGTATTCAGAGTTCTTCTAAGAAAACCCTCTAGCTCTGAAAAGTCACTTTCTAACCATACTGTTATGCAGAAGAAGGGCATAGAGAAATATATTTTCTCCTTTATTTTCTTGTAGGAAAAGCTGTTGCTGGAGCCCATGTTTGAAGTTCCCAATTCTGACATTGTATGCGTGGAGGTTGACAAAGATGTTGTAGAAGGCAAAAAAGAGCCAGGATACATTAGGTAAAACCATAAAAGAAGTATGAGAACAGATGAGTAATACAGCTAGACAGGTGTTCTGATATTTGCTGTAGGAACAAGCAGATAAACACAAACCCATGCACACAACCTAAAAGGATCCAATTCTCTGTATACTGTACACAGCTGAATTAGTGCCTGTTCTGTCTTAGAGACTTTGGGTTATTATTATTTAGTTTTTACATATAAATTTTAAAATAAACTTGTATATGAAGTTTAAACCTTTTGTGTGTGTTTGTGAATAACTTTAGAAATAGTAAATGAAAAGCATCGTAAGTTAATAGTAAAAATCTGAAGTTTAATTGTGATGGTACTGAAGTCTCTGAAATGGAACTTTCTCCTTTCTTCTCCTGGTTTGTACCACTAAGGTGCCGGGGGGGGGGGGTTGTTTGTTTTGGGGGGGTTTTGGAGTATGTGGGGTTTTTTTGCACAAGTTCCAGGCTGCAGCAGTTTGCTCCTCCATCGTTCTTGCAGCAGTGGAGGGCCAAAAAGGCCCATCTATTGATTTGGTGAACACTTTTAAAAATTTAATAATGTAAAGATTGTATTGTGGTAATGATGTGGTCGAGCACAGAAAGCAATGGACAAATCCAGACTAAATAAAATTAATCTCGGTGACCAAAGGATGGAATTTGAGAGGGCATGGGTCGGGTTAAAAACTCAAGACTGAGATTTAGGAACTATGGCTTGGTTTCTACCTCTGAGAAGTGTTCTGAGTAACTTTCTCCACTGAGGTAAATGCTTTATATTCATCTGTGTGTGCTGAAGGTTGGTTTGGCACACCTAGTGTCTTGAAAGAGAGTCAGACTAGAAAGTACTGTACTCACCCTAATGGTTGCTTTGAGGGATTTTGTAGAGCACCAGCATTCATGTGTGCTGGAAATGTTAAATTTACTGGTTAAATCAAGTGACCTAACTGCATTGGTAGCCTTTTGATTTTTCAGTAGTAGGATGGCATGCTAGTAGTAGAGTAAATCTGCACAGCGGCACCTTCAGATCAGTAGATTGTTTAGAAGATGAGTGCTTGTCAGAATATTTGTTGTTGAGGCACTTCACAGATGGCATGTTTACCAGAAGCTATGGAAACTGTCTCCGTTCTTTTCTCAGTTTCTCAAGTATCTGATTCATTCATTTTAATTATAGGGCTCCCACTAAAGATTCATCAGAGGAAGAGTACGACTCTGGCGTTGAGGAAGAAGGCTGGCCTCGACAAGCAGATGCTGCAAACCATTAAATACTGTCAAGAGTGCTCACTTGCATAAAGCACACTGGGTTATTTCCTTATGATTGCCTCTGGCTTCAGTCTGATACTAAAGGCATTGGATCTATCTTGAACGTGATACATGATGAGGAACTTTGTTAGATAAATGAGATCGTCTATTTTATTGCAACATTGCATTGGTTTATTTGATGGACATTGTGTGGACTTGGATGGCATAATGTTCAAATATGAATTGTATATTACACTTGTTCAATTAAAATGTATAGCAAATATAGTAGCACCTGGATTGCTCTTCCTAGAAACTAAACCAGCAATGTGGGTGCTGCCAGTAGTTAGATTTTACAATAAATGCTACTCTACAAATGGGAAATCAAGATTAATAATCTGTAGCAGGTGAATAAATGCTTAGCTCCTCATATAACCCAGTGGGTTGCATTCAGGTCAGTGTTGGGTTGCTACTGGTGTTTGAAACCCAATGGGTGTTGGAGTAACTTGTTACATTGGTGGGGGAGAAAGCCCCTGCAACAGTGTTTTGGAAAACTGGGACAGGCTTTGTGATACTGCTGGGAGATTTTGCTGATGTGACACTAGTCTGTTACAGCAATTTGAATGCAATATTGAATAATACCTTTTCCTTCACCTCTCCCTTAGGAGTACGTTTTGGTCACCTTGAATACTGTGAAAGAAGGTGAAGTCAGTGATTTGCTAATTTTTCCAGAAGGGTAAACAGGATTTCTAAGAAGCGGTAAGCCATCAGAATTTGGACAAGAAGGCGACAATTTTTTAAATATTAATGTTCTAATATGGTACATCTTGTTCAGCGTATTGGAACTATCATGCATCAATTTTTTGGTGCCATGTATTTGCCCAGCCTATCTTATAATGTTAAGAGATGGAAGAAGTAAATGTATAATACTTTTGATGTAAACCATAGTGATTGTTCACATGACACAGTGCTTTTTAAGTTATGTTGCATCTTGTGGGTTTGTCTTTGATTTGTAGTCTTGCAACACAGTGATCCTCCCTCTTCTGTTTTACACCGCAATTAATTCAATCCTTTAGGAAAGCCTTTGTATAAAACACTAAAGGACCTGTATGTGTTTTATTGGTTTCAGGAATTAAAATCGTTGCTTACAACTTTTTTGTCATTCAGTGATCCACAGACTTCAGTTTTCCTGATCCTTTTCTTAAAATATTAACTCAAGCTATTTCCCTAAAAATTCCATCATTTTCAGCCTAGTGAATGTTTTAGGAGAGGAAAGGACACACAGGTGCATTTACCCTTTTTTGTTGGTTTTGTCATGTAAATTGTATGTAATGCTTGTGTTCTTGCCTCAAAGCAGCAGCATGCAGTTGGTAGCCAGGTTCAACAGGTAATTCCCTTAGGATTTCAGGCTTTTCAGGTGAAGTGACCCATGAATAGTTCAGGAAAAGTGACTTTTGGAGTTGAGGCTATTCCTAAGAGAAGCTTCATGCCCTGACAATGGGAATGTGTGGTGAACTGTCTGTGCCTGCATACTCGCTTTCCTCTTTGTAGAGTGAGAAAACAATAACCGCTTTTACTTCAGAATCCTTTACTTCAGATGCTTTTTTAAAACATTTTGACAAAACATTTTAGGTGGAACTGTTCAACAACTTAGTTTTGAAAGTTGTTTGGAATTCTGTAACCCAGACCTGTTTTTAAGGAAACAAAATGCAGTCTAACTACAGTTTGTACCTCACCTCTGGTATTTGAATAAAACAAAGCGTGTATTTGAGCAGTGGAGAGTTGTCATACCTGAACCTTGTACCCAGAAGCATTAATTTTTATGGGTATTTGGAGCTTTTGAGGCTTTAAGTGGATCTGTTTGAAAGATAAAGATGTGCGCTCACAGCCAATAAGGCCAAGTGTGTCCTGAGCCACATCAAAAGAAGCAGGGAGAGCAGGGTGAGGGAGGGGATTCTCGTGAGAGCAGAATAGAGGGGGGAAACCCACCTGGAGTCCTGTGTTCAGTTCTGGAAGGGTATGGAACTGTTGGAATGGATCCATAAAGTGTCCACAAAGATGGTGAGAGGGCTGGAGCACTTTCCATATGAGAACACGCTGGGAGAGTTGGAGTTCTTCAGCCTCGAGAAGGCTCTCAGGGAGACCTTAGAGTAGCCTGGAAGGGGGCTCCAGGAAAGCTGGGGAGGGACTTTTTACAAGGGCATGGAGTTAGAGGATGAAGGGGGCTGGTTTTAAATTAGAAGGGGGAAGATTTAGATCAGACATTAGGAAGAAATTCTTCACACTGGGGAGGGTGAGGCACTGGCACGTGTTGCCCACGGAGGTCAGGGCATGGAAGAGAAGGCTAGGGGGACACCATAGGGCAGCCTTCAGTACTGAAAGGGACGAGGGGGAAGCTGGGGAGTGACTTACAAAGGCACAGAGTGATAGGTCAAAGCAATTCTTCATGCTGAGCGTGGGGTGTCACTGGCACAGGTTGCCCAGAGAAAGTGTGGATATACCCGATCCCTAGAGCTGTTCAAGGCCAGGTTCGCTGGGGCTTTGAGCAGCCTCATCCCGTGGGAGGTGTCCCTGCCCAGGGCGTGGGGTGGGACTGGCTGGACTTTGAGGTTTTTTTCACCCCAAACCATTCTATGAGGGGATAAAAAGCGAGGCGGAGGCGGGGCCGCCCGTTCCCCCCCGGGCCGCCAGGGGCGCTGTGAACCCCTCCCCTCTGGGGCCGCCCCTTCCCTCCGGGCCGCAGGGGGCGCTGTGGCTGCCTCGTTCCCGACCTGAGGCGGCAGCGATGTCGCCGCCGCCGCCGCCTTTCCCCATGAGGTTCCCGCCGCCGTTCCGGCCGTTCCCGCCGCCCGGTCGCCCCTTCCCCTGCCCCCCCGCCCGCCCGGCGCTGGATGCGATGCCGCCTCCTCCTCCTCCTTTCCTCCCGCCGCCCGATCGCGGCGCGGGACCGCGGTTCCCCTGCTTCCCTGAGGCGGAGGAGGAGGCGCAGCGGCACCGGGACGAGCTGTGGCTCTCGCAGTTCCTCGCCCGCCGGCGGCCGCCCCCGCTCGCCCCGCCGGCCCCGGGCAGTCCCGGCGGCGCCCG
>WAAB01007304.1:0-16498 GCA_013389865.1 Piaya cayana | reverse complement strand
AGTCCCGGCGGCGCCCGGGCTCTGGCGGTGGCGGCGCTGGGCCCGGTGTCGCGCCTGGCCGCGCTGTGCCGGGCCCTGCGGCGGCTGGAGGAGCTGCGGGACGAGCCCGGCTGGGCCCGCGCCCAGCACGAGGTCGAGGAGGCGCGGCGGGAGCTGCAGGAGATCGCGCGGCCCCTGCGGGAAGGCGGGTACCGCGAGGCGCTGCGCCGGAGGGCCGAGAGGGCGAGGAAGAGGAGGCTGAGGCTGCAGCGGAGGAAACGAGAGCGGGAGGCGGCCCGGGAGGAAGAGGCGGCCCGCGCCGCGGAGAAGGAGGCTGAGATCGACCGCTGGCGGGCCAAGCGCATCCAGGAGGTGGAGGAGAAGAACCGGGTGCGTGCCTAGAACCGTAGAATCGCAAGGTTGGAAGAGACTTTTGAGATCATCGAGCCCAACCCTCCCTGTCCTCTACTAAACCAGGTCCCTGAGCACCCTGTTTGTCCATCTTTCATTTACCAGCCCTCCTCGTTCCCCGGTGTACGGGGAGGACTGCTGCCGGCTGGGACGCTTTTCCGTTAACTCTCTCCTGTGTGCAGCCACGTTTCTTTATTGTGGCAGTACTTTTCTACGATACAGGCGTTGAGCTGAACTGTTCTTATAGAATCAGCATCGCTTGGTTGGATAAAAGCCTTTGAGGTCGAGGCTAGCTGTGCTTGTTTACTACTAAACCAGATCCCTGAACATCTTGTCTACCCGTATTTTGAACATCTCTGGGGGCAGTGACTCAGCCACCTACCTGGGCAGCCTCTGCCAATACCCAAGAACCGTTTCAGTGAAGAAATTTTTCGCGATGTCCGATCTGAACCTCCCCGGCACAGCTTGCCGTTCCCTCTTGTTCTATAATCTGTAACTTAGTCCCAAGCGGCCTGGCCCTGCCTGCCCTGCGGTGCAGCCTCCCTGGAGTTCCTGCTTTCCCCTCTGGGGCGCAGGGCAGAGTAGCAGAGCAAGGGAGAGTTGCGGGTGATAGGCTTGCAGCGGGTGCTGCCTGGCCTTAGCCCCTGCACTTCGGCCCTGGGGAGATCTTGGAGCAGACTTCCAGTACTGAATGGGGCTGCAGGAAATCTGGGGAGGGGCTCTTTGTCAGGGAGGGCAAGGATAGGGCAAGGGGGAATGGTTTTAAGCTAAAAGAGGGGAGACTGAGATGAGATCTTAGGAAAAAAAAATTCTGTCAGAGTGGGGAGACCCTGGCCCAGGTCACCCAGATACGTGGCTGCCCCATCCCTGGAGGTGTTCAAGACCAGTTTGGATGGGGCTTTGAGCAGCCTGGTCCAGTGGGAGGTGTCTCTGCCAATGGCAGAGGGGGTTTGGTCCTGCAGAATTTTATCAGAAAGAGCCTATGGAAGAGGATGTTCCCTCCTGCCCAAGGGTTTCCAGGGCAAGGCAAAATGTTACCGCATTGCTATTCTGTGATAAAGTTGCAGTTAACTTACATACTATGGCTGTGTTACTAGGAAGTTATTTTACTTTCAAATGGTTCTCTAATCTTTTTGATATTACTGTTTAATTCTTGTCTACAGGGGATATTTCATGTGTCTGGTCTGTATTTTGTAGGAACAAGAGCTTAAGGCTACTGCAGACAGTGTCTTATCTGAAGTAAGGAAGAAACAGGCAGACACAAAAAGGATGACAGACATCCTGCATGCATTAGAAAAGCTCCGGAAACTGAGAAAAGAGGCTGCTGGCAGGAAAGGTTAATTACAAGATTTTTGCCAAACTCTTTATATTACTCATACGGGAAATAAGATGATGTGTGTGCCCTATGCTGACTAGCAAGGTGCAGCTTGAAATAGCTGTTTATTAGTGATTTTAGTTTTGCAAGAAAAGCTACAATATGCTGAATAGAGTGGTTATGTTCCCACATTTCCAAGATTTTTCTTGATAGAAGAATTTTCCCAGTAAGGGTTAAGCTCACGTTCCTGTGAGATATTGGCAACTCTGCTCTTGCACCTGATAACAACCCCTTCTGAATGTGGAAAATTTTAAATTAATTTTCTTTCGGTTTAGGTGTTTGTCCACCCCTCTCAGCAGACAAAGCATTTGAAAGTCAGGTGGAGAGTCTCAAATCATTGCTCAAAAATCGCACAGAGCTGTATGAAGCGGAGGAGAGAGCATTAAGAGTTATGCTGGAGGGCGAACAGGAGGAAGAACGGAAGAGAGAAATGGAAAAGAAACAGAAGAGGGAAAGGGAAAAACTCCTAGCGCAGAAACTTGAAATTGATTCCAAGCTGTTTGGAGATCCAGGTAAAATCTTCATGCCAAACTTTACTGTACTTTTCCGCACCGCACCTCCATCTTGTAGCCACTGGGTTTAAAATGCAGGCACAAAAATAGTTGAGAAAGAGATTATCCACTGGAAAAATTTATGCTCTGAGGAAAAGATGAGATAAACATAGTGTGTTGCTAATGTGTGATGTAAGAACTGTTTAGCTTTTCAGCATAGACTGCAGTACATCTCAAGCAAATTTCACAATGCTTTACAAGAAGAGGTTGGAGATTAGGCTGAAGTGAGAATAAACAAAATAGACTGAAGGCTTCCAGCACCCAACAGGTGCTTTAGTCTGATGATTTGGTAAGCGTGACTGGGGTAATCTGCAAAGATTCTGTGTCTGTGTTATCCCCTTGTTTAGGGGGTGAAGGCAGGAAAAGTTTTGCTAGTCTTAAATTGTCTCTGACAGCTCTGGAAAGCTGTAAATAACATCTTTAGAATATTCTGTACGGAAGTGATTTCATGTTTTAGCTGGGGAGTCGCAAATGAGCTGTTGGATTTGGGTCTTCGAATACTCACCTGAAGTGAAGATCTCTTTGGTTTATTGAATAATCTTTATGTTTGTATTTTATCAGATGAATTTCCTCTAGCCCATCTATTGCAGCCCTTCAGAGACTATTACTTACAAGCTGAGCATTCCGTAGTAGCTCTAATTCAGATCAGGTAAAACTAAACCAAATCTTTATTTTCTTGTCAAAGATAAATAAGATAAATGCTGTTTGTTGAGTTTATAAAATTGCAGTCTCTTAGTTTGTTAACTTCCAAATATGGTTATGCAATGAATTCTGTTTGTTTCAGTTGAAGTTCAAGCTTCTTGCTTGATAGTTTTGTCCAACAGTTGCCCGAAGCAGAAATCATAACAGTGCTTGTAATTCCAGTACCTGAAGAGGGCCTTTGAGAAAGCTGCGGTGGGACTTTTTACAAAGGCACCTAATTATAGGACAAAGGGGAATGGCTTTAAATTGGAAGGGAGAAGATTTAGATCAGACATTAGGAAGAAATTCTTCATGCTGAGGGTGATGAGGCATGGGATACCCAGGGAAGTGTGGATGCCCCCGCCTTGGAGGTGTTCAAGACCAGAGGACCTTGAGCAGCCTCATCTGGTTGGAGGTGGAACTGGATGGTCATTAAGGTCCCTTGCAACCCAAACCATGCTGTGGTTCTGTGATTTTCACGTTTGTGTTTAGAAAAAAAGTTTCAGAGTACAATTATAGTGGTGTTGTGTATTGATTGATATGAAGAAATGCTTGTGTGGGTATATTGTAGATCTTATTACCAAACTCATACCAGCTCTCCTCTCAAACACTGCTTTCTCTCTTAAAGGCATGAATGGGATCGGTACTTGGTGCCAGCTGATCACCCCGAAGGAAGCTGCATTCCTCCAGGATGGATTGTTCCAAGTTTCCCCACAAACGATACTTGGGCCACAGCTGTCAGATAATTTAGTAGTAATTACATTAACATTGGAGGAATGTTTTGTTATAGTCACCAGTGTAAACATGAGAGGCTTCAAAGAGGAAGTCTCATCTCTGTTTCGTAGCCAGGTACTGGAATGTCTTGAGAAAAGGTGTAAGAAATGGTTTTACCATCTGACTCCATCAGGAAGTACCTGAGCAAGCCCAAATCTGCTGCTTCTCATGATGCAGAATCACAGTCCCCCAGTGAGTTTGTATTAGCAAATCTCAGTCTTAATGAAGAAACATTGTAGGCAAGGGCGTTTATGCCAGAATTAACATTGTATTTATTGTGGCTTTTATCTTTATAAGCCAAAATCCAGATGATGGTGAAATCTCCAGAAATAAGGAAGGTAAAAGAAAAGAGAACGTTATTAACCGTTTTTTTTCTTCTTAAATGAAGCATGTCAAGCATCACGGTCAAACTAGTTCTTGTATTTTTGTGTGTAGAAACCAACCCACTACAAGTTTAAACAAATTCTGAGGTGCAAACAAGACAGGACTTTTCAAGGTTAAAGCAGCCTGTTGACATTTTGCTTTGGTGGATTAAAACTGGTACTACAATGTGATAAAAAATTCCCAGTTGTGGTGAAATAGGTCGGACAGCCATGTGAGTATATAGAAATTGATGAGAAAGCCTTCTGGAAAAAGCACTAAAATCTGAAGTCTAACCTACTGTAATTGTATTTTGCCTGTATATCTATTTTTGTATAGGGACAGATCGTGTATATAATTGACTGAAAAATGCAGCTCTATTTTGTAAGTTGTTTTTTGTACAGAATAAATGAAGGTTTTTGTTTCAAGCATTTATACTCCAAGGGTAAGATTTGTTCTGTTACTTGGCATCACATATAACTCCAAGGTGGAGAGAATTGTTGGCAAAAGGTTTGTGTGAAGGAACTTCTCCCTCCTACAGGGTGACAGAGGCACTTGATTTCAAAGCTTTCCCTGTTCGGGGGAGTTTGCTTGGCATAGTCATATGGACTGGGCCATATGGATTTGGAGATTTGCTGGTCTACACAGAGTGTTGTGACACTTTTTCAGGGCTGCAGTTGTTATTCTTGCTTTGCTGTAATGTGCAGGAATGGATTTAATCTCTCCAGTTTCTTACCTCTTTGCATCACAACATTGTGTAATTCATGGAGGAAACAACATGTAATTGCCTGAATTCAGCATGTAGCGGTAGTAGTTTCTTGACTGATGCTTTGCACTGATTACTGTTAGTAAGAGCACACAAACCAGCTAGTATTTCATAGAATTATTCTGAGGGCAGAGGTTTGCAGATCTTGTTCACTGTTAGGGTCCAAAAGATTTTGCTAAGATGACGAGGCAGAGTTGCTAGCAACATAAATGTTTATTAAAAATTAAATGTGCATCAGAAATCAAAAAAAAATGGTTGACCAGGATCCTCGCTAACAAAGAGCAAGAATCCCGGGCTAACGCATTGGGGAATACTTACAGCCCCATAGATACACGTAACAAGCTAGATAGTACAAGCCTTAGACCAGTAATCTTCAAGGCTGCGGCTCATAGTGCTCTGTTTTTTGTCCAAACAGTTTCAAGCTGCCCTGATCCTCCTTTTTCTCTTATCTCTGTACCTCCTGGCTGTAACAGTGTACATAATGGCCCTTGTTAGTTCTTTGGCCTAACAAGGGGGGCCGAGGACTCCTGGGGGAATTTCTGCAGCCTTGGAAGGGTCCTCTTCAGGGGGTGTCTTACAGTCACTGGATTCACAGTAATTTCAGGTGTTACGGTAATATTGGGGTGTCCTGTGTGCTCTACATTCACATGTAAATTGTCTTCCTATAGTACTCCAAAATGCGTATGTCTGTGAGGTCGTTTGGAAATGGGGGTTCCAATTTGTGTGTCCATGCATACTCCCAGCCCTGCTTTCACTTCTAGCATCTCGTTGCTCCAAGACCTAAGGCTGGGAAGTCTCCCCAGATGAAAAAGCAGTTCAAGTAGCCTTAAAGCAATTTCAGAAACACTGCTTTCAGTGCAAGGAGCTTAGTGACCAGAGGATGCTCTGCTTACATAGTTAGGCTCCTTATCTCATCAGCACATCTGATGGGACAGACTAGCAGTTTCAGCTACGATAATCTTAAAACTGTCAGCGTCAGATGCTTGTCTGACACTGCAGTTTGAAGAACTGAGCAGCGGATAAGCAAGCATCGTAGACACAACCTTGTTCTCCCTGTTCTGCTAGAAAAGCTCCATGATTTTGTCTGACGGTAAGGATGACTCTATATTCTTAATAAAAACAGGACTTAGAAATATCAGCAGATGATGTACCTTTAGACCTGTTTTGATCTCTAGCTTTCTGTGGTTTGTAATACGTGTTTGCTCTTGTCTGATGACATCTGCATTAAGATGTTTAAATGAGAAAGATGTAGAAACCACAGATGGAAGAGGAATGTTTAAAATCTTAACTCATAAAATACACAGAGAGAGGGTATTAATTCTTAAAAAACTCGTGTGTTCAGATTTAAGATTCAATTCGAAGTACAGTATTTCCTACTATTTTTAGGTTTTAAAATATATCCTGGAAGAAGGGTTGGCTATGAGTTTTTGAGACTCATTTACACCCTATTCCTTCCCTGGTCCCAGTGCTGTTTGGGTTTCTTGTGCCTTTAAGACACATCCTGTCTCTGATAGGGGTTGGTTTGTTTGCCTGTCTGTGTCTCTGATGGAAAGCCAGCAGGGCTGGTGTGAAGAAAATGACGCCAGAATGCTTGCAGGAGTTGCTTTCTGGTGCAAGTGTGTGTTTACCACTGACCCTCTTTTATTTTTGTCGCATTCTTCTTGTCATCGCTTCTCACCCAAAGGTACTTCTTTTTTTTCTAAATAGTGTTTTAGGGCATCCACACTTGTAGGAGCCTTTCTCAGCACACAATATTTAAGCAGTGAAATACAGTGAGAAGCAGTACTATAATCTCTCTGTATTTTCTTTGCCCTGGCTTCAGACACACTCACTGCCCATCTCCATCCCTTAATGTTTGGTTTGAAACCAAGAAATGCCCTTACAGGTGATGGATGACAAAGTGCTTTGCACCTTTGTACAGTGCAGCTTTTGAGATGAGCTGATTTACAGCCAAGAAACAAGTGATGGGACATGGGGAAATGTCCTCAGGTTGTGCCAGGGGAGGTTGAGACTGGATATTAGGAAAAATTCTTCACTGAACGGGTTGCCAAGCACTGACAGAGGCTGCCCAGGGAAGTGGTAGGGTCACAATCCCTGGAGGGATCTAAAAGACAAGTAGTTTAGTAGTGAACTTGGGTTAATGGTTGGACTTGATGATCTTTCAAGGTCTTTTCCAAACTAAGTGATTCTGTGATTCTGAGGGTCCATCCCACTTGCAGGTAAGCGCTGTGTGGCCACACAGAGGAGCTGCCAAAAGCTTTGGAAGGCAGCTTTGCTGGCTGATGTCGTCATGCCTCGTCAGTGCTGACGTGGTTTGCAACTTAGGCTGAGCCCTCTTAGGCTGGGGAGCAGATGGTCTGGCTCCAAGCAGGCTCCCAGCACATTGCCTGTGTCGCGTGTTAGCAGCAGCACGTGTAGGAGCTGCAAAGCTGCTTAGGAGCTCTACCTGTGCTATAGCCCCGGGTATTAAAGACTCCTGGCATAAGCAGGCAAGCCACAACTCTTCTGTAATTCTGATAAGAGCAACTGAGCTGCGCTGAGCAATTGTGCATGTCGCTCTTTGTGGGCTGGAAGAAGTTTGTTAGCATTTTTCTAACAAAAGAAACAACCTTGAATGCCATTTCCCATTTTAGGTTTGTATTCTTACATTAAACAGGCAACATTTTCTTCCCTGTATACACTTGTTTACTTATATTCCTTTTGTGGAATGTTTATTCTCAATTAAATAGAAGCCATTTCCTTTTAAAGGGAAAAAAATAGCTAAAAGCCCTTACGGATGTCACACCAAGTATTTACTCTTTGTGTCCTGAGAACAGCTGTGGAGCACTACTGCTCTGGGATGAACAGGTTCCAGGGCTGGGTGGAAGCCTGGCCTCAGCTCTTTGCAGCTGACAGTACATAAAGAGAATTATTTTGCACGCTATTGATGCTGGAAAGCTGAGGATCAGAGGCTATATGCAGCAAGTAATGGCTCTACTAAATTGAGACATTTATAGAGAGTTGATGGCTGTGGTATTGCAGCAATGTTTGCCACCATTCTCAGTTCATCAGGATTTTTTCTCTGCCCTGCTATTCCTCACATAGAAAAAAAATCACTGCACTTACAATGACTCAATGGTTCTTAAAACTTCATCTGGCATTAAAGCGGGTTGCTCGACCTCCCTATAACACCACAGCTTGCCTGATTCAGGATCTTCCTTGTCTGACTCTCACTAAGCTGCCGCAGCGCTGGAGGGGCTGCCCTCACCCCAGCTTCCCCAGGCTGTTCTGTGGGACAGCTTAGCAGCACACGGCCTCATGCCTGAGCTCTGACCATGGGTGCCCTCAGGTCACATAGAGAGAAGGGGGCCTCCAAGGTGTCTTCCTTGGCTGTGGTTTCTGCCTCTGTAACTGGAAAAAGTGCTTAGTCTGATCCTGGCCTGGGGAAGGAGCTCTGCAATGGGTAGTGGAGGGAGAGGCAGGAGGAGGGATGGTAAACAGCAGGGATGCATGGAGGTGGAAATGGAGGAGAAGATCGCTCAGAATCTCTGGCAAATGAAGCTGTTAGCTTGGTCAGCTCCTGCTGGCTTATGCTTGCAATAGCAAAGGTTAGTTCAGAAAAATCTTCCCAGTATCAGTAATTAAGAGTTTGCAAATCTGAGCATTGCCCAGAGTGATTCTTACTCCACTAGCAGCATCTCTGCATTCTTTTTACCAGCCTCACTTGAAATAGCTCATCCTTCTCTCCTTCCACCTAGCTGAAAAGGTGCTGATCCTGCCTTTTACAGTTTTGTTTTGTCCCTTCTTCCAGCAGCAAGAAATCAGGTGGCAGCGATGAGCTACCTGGATGACATTCCCTTCCGGACAACTATGAGCCTCCACGGAGACTCAGGGGAAGGAAACATTTTCAATACTGCCCCAGCCATTGAGCTGCCCGACTGCACCGACATCCTCATGAGCACCATGGTGAGTTGCTCTGCCTGTGTCCACACATGGATTCACTTCTGGGGGATACTCAAAGGGATGTCAGTGGTATTTGCCTTTTCTTGTGAAAGAAAGGAAGGGAAACCTCTCCTCCTAATTGAGCTCCTCTTAATTGGCTGGTTGGCAAGAGTGTGAGGAGGTGAGGATGATTTGTGGTGGGTAGGAGTGGGGTTGAGTTTCCTTAATCCCATCCATGCAGGGTGGTTAGCTCTTTCTGGGATAGGAGGATGAACTTCAGGCTCTGCACTGGGATTTTTCTAGTCTGGAATCATCACCATCTCCTTTATTAATAATATTTATTAAATCCTTATTAATAAATCTAATAGAGACGTAAGCAGGCAACACTACCTGTGCTGGCAACACATATATATTTTAAAAATATATATACTATATAGCTATATATAATATCCTGTGATCTTCCATGTTGCTCAGTCCTAAACTGATTTTGAATCCACATCTGTTGCTCTAGCAGCTCTCTCACCGATTTTAAAGCCCGCCCGATACAGCAACTTGAAGGAGCTGTCTGTGCTCTCTATGGGGGTAGGAAGCCTTTCCCCATACAATCGCACTGAAGGAAGGTATGGAGCTGGCTTTCTTGGCTCACTGCTAGCACAGCTCCGGTCAAAGAAGATTTCAGAACTACTTTGTGTGTTCAGCCTTAAGTAGTCTCTCCCTTAGATGGGGTGAGTGCACTTCATGGGGAAAGGTGATCTGGGTGATCCCTAACAGCCTCTACTCACTCTTGGTGATAGCTGAACCAGCACTAAAACCCACATCTGTTTTTTTCACGAGCTCAGCCTTGCTCATTCATCTTCCAAACACGACACATCCAAAATCAGCAGGATGTGTTTAACATGAAGAGTCACCACATTGTTCATTTCGAGTGATTTCTCCAAAGCAAATGCTAATGCATACAGTTTTTTGCCTCCTGCATAAAGGCAGGTGATGGTGTGCATCCCCATGGACCAGCTGAGTTGGTCCGCAATGCCATCCTCTCCCACAAAACCCACAGCCTTGGGTTTCTCCCTGGTCAGGGACACATCAGTGCCCCCTACTGAGGCCTAGTGATTGTGCTGATCGTCTCGGCTGATCCTTCGAGAGGCATGTGGTGTTGCTTTCCTCAGGGAGGCAGGTTTGGGTCTGTGCTGACAAGTGGCAGGGAGCAGTAAAAACAGCATTCCTGGGATGTGAATGTACTTGCCTGCTTGTCTGGTGGAGACCTTGTTTGGAGAAGTCTGTACAGGCAAGTCTTGTTTGTTCCAGGAAATCCCTCAGATTTCAGTCTCAAACATGTTTATATTTTAAGCCAGACTATGTGGAAATGATGACTCTGTTCTGGGACCAGCTGAGCCCCCAGTGCCACTGGAGACTCCTGTGGCCAGTCCTGCCTTTAATGAAGGTGGCATCTGCCCCCTCAGCGGCTCCCAGGCCTCCGTGCCCAATGTGACCCTGCCAGGTACCATGTGAATGGGTGCTGTCCCCTTCCACAGCATCCAAACTAACACAAAAGCGTCTCCAAGTGTGAGATATTGATCAAAAGAATTGGAGATACAACTAAAAATGGGAACAATCTTTGTACCCAGACTTATTTCAAATGTAAAATTGGTGATTCCCTTTAGCAATGGGGCTGGTACTGCCCAATCCTTTGCTCCTGATGCCTGCAGCCAGCCCGAAACTCAGGGAAATGGGAGCCAGTATGGGAAGGATACAGCTTTAATGTATCTGTGTGAAGCAAGTGGTTTGCTTGGGGCTGTGTGGCCTGATTTCAGATGCCCTCACCAGCAGTTTCTCGCTCTTCTGCAGCACGACTTCTCTCTGGAAAGAAAAGTGCTTTACTGGGTTGAGGTGGCCTCTCAGAAGCAAACCTGGAGGCATCAGGTCACCTCTGAAGTTGTTCCCACGGCTCCGCCGTGCTGGCTACTGCTGGTGGACCCAGCTGAGAGCTATGGAGGGAGGACGCGTGATGGGGCGATGCGGCGCTGCATCAGCTTGAGCGCTGCCGACAGCAGCTATGGGTACACCAAGGGCAGAAGTGCCTTGTCTGACACAGAGAGTGAGACCTGGCACTCAGAGGAGGATGAGTTCTCAGAGGACGATGAGTACTCCTCGACCTCCTGGGAAGAGAATGACAAGGATGAAAAGGTTTCTAGGAGGAGAAATTCTGGGAAATCTGTGTCTCCAAATCCCAGCTTTTACCAGGCTCGACCAAAGACATCACCTGGCTTGCTGGAGCCCTCACCAGAGAATGTCAACCATAACCTGGCTAATCCAGACTCAAGCAAGCAGAGAAGATCCATGGTGATATTTAACAACATGAGGAATGAACTGGAAGCAGCCAGGAGGAAGTTGGCTGCTTTGGTGCATCCTGTGAACAGAGCCACCACAGAGAAGAGAGGGGTCCTGGTGCCACGACTGCTCCCTCAGCATCCCTGCACCAGCCGTGGTGTCAAGTACCGTCCAGCCACAGTCCAGCTGGGGAACTTGGTGCCAGTTCCTCCACCCATGGCCACACCGATCCCTCCAATCAAACGGCATAAGCCCATGGTGCCGGTAAGGAGCTTCCTTCTGGTAGCCCTTTGCTGAGACGGGAGGGGTGTGAAGGGCATTGAATTGGTCCCATTTGCTGGGGTCTGGCCAGCAAAATGGAACTGAAATGAGGCTTTGTGAATATGATAAGTGGCTGGCAAGTTTTCAAAGAGTGAAGGAAGGTTTGGGTTTTTTTCAGGAATTAAAGGCAAGCTTTCAGGAAGGATGTTTACTTGCTCTGTCCTAACAAAAATATCTGTTTTTTCCTGACAAGCAAGGCATCTTATTTGGTTTTCAAGTAAAACACTTAAAGCACCCAATTGAAATAAGATGTTTTTTACCCCCTCTTTCTTCTCTATTTCCCTCCTCTAACAGACATAAACAGGGTTTATGGGGAAATGCCCCTTAACAGCAGTCACAGCTAATCCTCCTGCCAGCCCCAGAGAAAAACTAGGGCTTGAATGGAGACAAAACCAGGCTCTTTCTTTGTCCCCTCTGCTCTGTGACTCCCTCATTCCCTGTCGCCATGCTCACTGCTCTCCTTCACCCTGTTTCATGGCTGGAAAAGGCCACTTCACCTGATTCCTCTTGTAATATCTCTCTGGCAGTGGCTTTCTGTCTTTTCTTTAAAGTAGGAAACTTCAGATTTTATTGTCCTCCTAGAAATAAAAATAATTTAGTGGTAGTGACAGTGATGTGAATGATGGAATAAATATTGCTTTCCACCACCTTAAATATGAACCGTGCCACAGTTTTTAAGAAATCACACCTCATCCAGCTACTTGAGAGATTTAGGAGATGAGTTACTGAAAATGCACAATTAAAAGCATCGGACATGTGAAAGGCCAGGTTCTTGATATGCAGTTGCTGTAGATGTAAGGTAATTAAGGAAAAATTAAATGCCCGTATGTATTTATACACTAAACAGCTGTTGCAACTGATTACTAACCCATTGCTCACTCTGCTTGGCTGCTGTTACAAATGGATCATGCCCAATACTAAAGCATCATACTCAGGCAAGCATTTCTATGTCCAAGGTCAATTCTGGAGGTGGCTTTGTAACAGAAACCTAAATACACCTGATAAACAGCATGGGTACAAACAGGACATCAGGGGAACATCGTCCTGCCTGGCCTGCTGCGTTACCGGTCTGTGGGCAGTGTGGCTCTTGCTTGGATGGTCAAGGACAAGGGTGGCATTTATTGCTGGGAAGATACTAGGGTTCCCAGGGAAAAAGGAAGCTGCTTTGTCTCATTTTGCTCCATGAATCCTCTGAGCTCTATTTTCTCTTATCTGTATCTATAGATCAGCCTGGATTTAATTAAGTCCAGTCTCCTTTGATGCCCAGGAGGGTTTGTTCCATGTATAGGAATTTTTGTTTTCTGCGGAGAGGAAGGTAACTGCCAGTGTTCAAAAGCATTGCTTCAGCCTGAGTTGTTTAACATCATTTCATAAGCTAAAGCAAGAAAACCATCTGCTGTTCTTTCCTTGCAGTCCCTCAGCCCCTACACCTGCCTCCCCACTGCCTCCACGCCTGCGCGACCTCTCAATTCCCACAGATCCCAGCTGGATTCGGCAGCTGACCTACTCTCGGCGCTGAGCCAAGAGGAGCGAGACCTCATTGAGCCTGTTATAGCCTTGGGCTACCCTACCCGCAAAGCCATCCTCACCCTCCAGAAGACTGGAAGGCAAAGCTTAAGTCAGGTTGGTAGAGCTGGCATGGCGCTGCAAAAAGATTTTGGTCAAGAAAAACTTGATTTTCATGGAGAAAGGGATGGCTTTCTTGCTTGGCAACATGTGGTCACTGTTGGGTGCTGGTCCCATTCCCATGCTCACAGGAGCCTACTGTGCTGCATGGGCCAGCTCTTACCTGTCTGGTTGGTGCATGAAGCTGCTCTCTGGCTGAGTCATCCTGCAGCTTCTGGCTCCCTCTTGAGTCACCCCAAGCTGGACCAGCTCCCCAAACCCTCACTGGTGTTTCAGGCGAGCATTGCTACAAGCTGAGGTGGGAAGGAAAGCTTTATTTCTTCAATTCATAAAGGTTTCATCTAGGAAGAGGGAGATGGGCATGAGCCCAGCCCATGTTCTTTGCATGCAAGGGTGTCTTGTAGCAACTGCTGTCTTCAGTTTGAAAAAGCAACACATCTTATTAAGGATGGAAATGGGTACAATCTGCTGCCTTCTGTCTAAATGTGGGGACCCCGATCCTCTTGGAGAGGTGCTTAATGCACCACATTACAGGGTCTGCCTTACATCCTATGACTTCTTCACCAGAAGTTCCTGTCTTCCCCATTTAAGACCAATACAGCCAGGATAAAATATAAGGCATAGACATTCATGTGTCTCTTATGAGTACAAAATTGCCAAATTAGGCTAAACCTTCCTGGAAAATATGTTTCAACTCAAGTGAAAAACAAGAGCTGTCAGCACTCTTCTTGCTTGCTGGAGTCACACAGGGTTTCAGTGTGTGATGATGATAGCTTCAGTGGTGAAGACTGATTCTAGTACCAGCTGGTAGCCAAAAATTGCTCAGTTTCTTTGCAGTGTCAGGTCAAACTGCCCAAACCCACCTAGGTGGAGAAGGCAACTCTGCTGCCTTAAGGAGGCAACACCTTCCAGTTTTGGTGGAAGAGCTGCTGTAAAAGGCTCAAGTAGGGTTACTAGCCCCAGTGTGCCAGAGATTCATCATCTAGGATGTTATGACCAACGGCTAAACCAAAAATGCATCATTGCATTTTGATCAATGATCATCAATCAATCACAAATGCATCACTGATCCCTGAAACTCTCAGTGTCTATGTGAGGTGAGAAGTGACAGATGGCTATAGCTGGTCAGCTTCCATCTCCCCTGATAGCCATAAATACAGGGTTGAGAGCAGGATGCTCACCATGGGACATAGCCCACTGCACCAGTCACCTCTTGGCCATGCATGGTTGGGGAACTTGTTCCTATGGATTGTTGGACTCTTGTCAAGTCGATAAACTTGAAAACATGTGCTCAGCTGTGCTCCCATAATGTGCTTCTGCCCTTTTCCTCCTCCAAAGAACTTGCTGTCTTACCACAAGTGACAACCTAGATCTTGTGTTCTCAGTGACAGTATCTGTGGCAGTGAGTTGAGCACAGCTGTCTGCCATGGTGCTGGCTGGGATCTTCCTGTCTCCTCAGAGAGCCTCTGTCCCTGGAGGCTCAGCCCCTGAGGGATACTGCCCACCAGGTTCATGCATTCCTAGTCTGAACTGTGCTGCAAGACTGGGGAAGTGCTTACCCTGTTCTTCCATGATGGAATTGGTATTTGTGTCTTGGGTGGTGTTGGCTTGTGATTTTTTCCATGCTGGCAGCTCATAGTCCTTGGTCCAGGTGGGTTGGTGAAATGCTGGCAGTAATACTTTGTTCTTCTTAAGGAGCCAGTTGCTGAAGCGCTTGAAGCACAGATCTTATGGTGATGAGCTTTTCTGGTGAGCTTCAGCCAAAGTGGTTCAGGGACATAGAAAATAAAACCCAGTGGAGGAGGGATTTCCTTTACTTCACTGCATGTGCTCATCTTTATGGTGAGAAGCTATGTTGCTGCACATCAAGCAGCAGCAAATGAGGGAAGAGATAAATCAGCAGGTTACTATTCTATCAGAGGCTGGAGGTCTTCTCACAAAGCTTTTCCTGCACAAGCAGTTTGTGACAAGGCTACTGGTTTGGACATGTAGCAGATAAAGCCACCCTCTCCAGGGGTGCCTGCACTGGAGGAACGTCACATCTAAGTGTGATAAGGAACCTCCCTGAGAGCTACAAGGGGAGAAGAAGCTTCAAGGCAGCAGTGGCACCTCCTCCTCCCCAGCAAGTGGTTGGGCTGGTATCAGACACAAGGGGTTAGGAGGTCATAGCATTTTAAAACCTGGTTTTGTTTAGTCTTCAGGATATATATATATTATTTGTTTTTACTGATAAAAAACACTGAGTTGACAACCACACCAGTTTCATGCTGAGCTTGAACAACACTCCAGGCTGCCAGGACTGACTTGTGAGCATGTTGAGTGGCTGTTCTTGCTGCGGCTGGGCAAGAACAGCAATGATCTGGGATGTTTATTTAGTATGGTAGCAAGGAAAATCAAACCAGGTTATGAATGCCAATGACTATCTAATTTTTGAGTTAACAAGCTTCTTAAGGCTGACATTTCTTAAAATTCTTAATCTGCTCTTCATCCAGACTACATCGACTCAATGCCTGAGGGACTTTTTTTGCTTTTTCATATATTTTATGCTCTTTTACTGAATTTTTCTTGGCTGGGCAGGGTGGAGGCCTGTGTTCTGGTGGATCTGGGGAGATAAGAATCAGCTTCTCCTTGGATGTAGATGACATGTCTTCAGGGAGACCTGTGGGATGTTTTTATTCCCCCTGTTATTGTATAGTTCATTTATTATTGTCTGTCCCATAATTTTTTTGGATAGTGAATGATTCTCGTGGTATTTAAAAGATACCACTGGGAATAGTGCTGTCAGCACTCCAAGAACAACGAGGAAATCCAAAAATAACTGTTCACTTTCAGTAATGCCAGCTCATAGATCTCCTTTGGGGTGGGTTTTGTGCTTGGTCCCTGGAACAAACCTGTGGGTGCTTGAACCCCAGCACATCAAAGGCCGGGTCAGCCAAGGTTGGACATCTCACTGGGATAGACTCTGCTTCCCCCCCAAGCCTGGAGTTCAGTGCTTTGTGTGTCAGATGGTTCAGATGTTTGGTTTGCTCCTTGTCCTCCCTCTCTTGTTCACATTCTCACCCTGGGAGCGTGGAGGGCACCGAGATATCATCTTCTCTAGGTGGGAGTCCTGCTGATGGACAGACCACCCTGGCTGAACATCATACAGCAGCCAGAAGGACAGCAGTGGCCCAGGGCCTCTCCACAAGCACATCTCTGGATGCTGATAAGGTGGGCTCCTGAATGCACTCACTTCCCATGTCCTCGAGGCTGTGTTAACCTGGATTGTCATTTTCTACAGATCCTGAGCTACCTGGGTGCCTGTGACCGGCTGCTGAAGCAGGGCTATGAGGAAGGGCAAGTCGAGGAGGCCATGGAAATGTTCCAGTATTCAGAGAAAAAGGTTAGAGACGGGTGGTCTGGCCC
>WAAB01007301.1:140966-163232 GCA_013389865.1 Piaya cayana | reverse complement strand
TTCTAGAATTGCAGGAAAAAGAAAAAAAAACACACCCAAAGGGAGGAGACTCTTTTTTCCTGAGAGAGCTGGGGGTGTTTATCCTGGAGAAGAGGAGGCTGAGGGGAGAGCTCATTGCTCTCTGCAACTGCCTGAGAGGAGGTTGTGGAGAGGAGGGAGCTGGGCTCTTCTGCCAAGGGACAGGGGACAGGATGAGAGGGAATGGCCTCAAGCTCCACCAGGCGAGGGTCAGGCTGGACATTAGGAAAAAATCCTTCCCAGAAAGGGTGATTGGGCAGTGTCAGAGGCTGCCCAGGGAGGGGGTTGATTCCCCTTCCCTGGAGGGGTTTAAGGTCCGGGGGGATGAGGGGCTGAGGGACATGGGTTAGTAATTGATGGGAATGGTTGGACTCGATGATCCGGTGGGTCTATGATTCTATGATTCCTTTTGCGCTGGTGCACTGTGACTTTGTGGGAGATGGGCAGGCGGATTACCTGAGATAGACTCCTTTCCTTTTCTGTATTAAAATCAAGAGACCATTACTGTATAAAATTTAATTTGTTTGAGAAACCTATTAAATGGGATCTTTGATTTTTCCAGTAAGCTAATGCTCTGTTTGTCTCCTGGTCCTGGTGTGAATAGGATGGGCTGTTCTCCAGCCGCACATTATTTGGCTGAGCCGGAGGAGAGCACGGTGGCAAGAGGCCAGGGAGCTTCTCGGGAATGCGTTCAGGGTTTTGTAGAGCCACCAGCTTGGATCCTGAGCTGGGCGAGCTGGCACCTTGTCCCAGCACTGATCGCATGGCAGCGGGTGTAGTAAACCTCAGATCCTTTACAGTAATGTCACGCGCTGCTGTCAAGGCTTTGAAGTGGAACAGAATAAGAAACGAAGGAGCGGGAGAAGAAAAATCATAGAATCACCAGGTTGGAAGAGACCCACCGGATCGAGTCCAACCATTCCCACAATCACTAACCCATGTCCCTCAGCACCTCGTCCACCCGGCCCTTAAACCCCTCCAGGGAAGGGGACTCAACCCCTTCCCTGTTCCAGTGCCCAATGACCCTTTCTGTGAAATACTTTTTCCTGATATCCAGCCTAAAATGATTTCACAGGAGCTGTTTCAAACATCAGTGCCATTTAGTTTCAGAAGGAATAATTTCTTTGTCCTCTCTGAAACTTTCTGAGGGTACAGGAATCCCTTTTTCTCTTTGAAAAAACCGTGCTGGTTTAGGGCCAGCCTGCAGAGTTCATTCTCTTTTGGGTACAAAGGACTGAAATAAGTAGCTGTGGTGACTGGGAGCTGAGCGTGGTTCCTGCAAATTAACGCCAAGAGTGTCGCTGACTCTAACACTTGTCTGTCAGGTGAGCTCAGGTCAGTTCTGTGAGCAATAAACCGAGCTTCATCTTGGCATTAAAGCTTGTTAGCACCCAGGGTCTGTCTCGCTGCTGCCTTTGACTTCTTGGTGCTCCCTAATGAGCGTCCCCGTAGCCGAAGAGTGTGACCAACCTTGGGCGCTTGAGACGGAGCATCACCTTTGTGCCCAGCCCCACCGCACTCCTATGTTAAAGGCAGCCTTGACCAGACACCAAAGTCTCATTATCACTGCAGTCAATTTGTCGGTTCCAGCTCCCGCTGGGCAGGCAGAGCCGCATAAATGACAATTTGTGACAATCTCTTTTATTATCATTGTACCTCAGCCCAGCTGGATGGGCCAGGTTGAAGTGGAGGAGTTAGGGTGGGGAGGGGAGAGAGAAAATAAAGCAGGGGCCACCTCGTTTGCAGCTGTTTCAGCTGTTCCTACTGCTTCTTAATTGAGCTGTGTTCGTTATGAACCTTGGATTTACTGTGTTCCTTTCAGCTGAGAGGAGGTGGGATGGCTCAGGCTAAGGATATTCCCCCACACCCATCATTACGTGGGGCTGGAATACAGCAACCTGCTCCTTTATTTGCACTTGCACAAGGCTGTAGAAAGGCCTTTGATGCCTTTAAGAGGAAGTTTTCTCTAAAGCAATAATATAAAGCTTTGATTGGGTCTCAGAGTCAGTCAGGGACTTTCTTCTGCTGGAAGAATGATCCTGTTGCCTTTTCCTCTCAATCCTGCTTTTGATTTACGAGCACTTGTAGCTCTGTGGCTGCGCTTCGCCTTCCTCTCTGAGTCAATAAAAGTCCCTCTCGCCAAGGGAGATGACAGATTGCTACTAAATCGGCTGAAACAGATGGATTGTACTTTTACTTTAGGTGTTTGTTGCCTCAGATGCAGGTATTTCTTGCGTTCAGCTTCTCCTTTCTTCTCTCTCTCTGAAGCTAGATGCTTCTCTGAAAGCCCCATCTCCCAGGGTCTCGTGACCGTGGTGGAATACAAACCTATTTTGTTTTCATCCTGCCTCATCTTTGTTCATGACTTCAGAGAGGCTCTGAACCTCTACTTTTAAATCAAAAACTAAAAGAAGAAGCAAGAGAAACTTAGTGTTTTGTCTAGCACCCCTTAACAAAGCCTGTACCTTGATTTTTGAACATCTGGTCCAGTTCGTGGGGTTGGTACCATTTGTGCCCTGAAGCTCCTGCTCAGGCAGAAACCTGGGGCTGGTTACTCCACAAGCACAAACTGGTTCATGTAGGCTACGAACTCATGCCAGGCCTGTTTATTTTGTTAGAATGAGCCACTAAAGGTCCTTCTGCTGCTGGAAAAGAAAAGTTCAGCATCCTGCATGGTGCCCTTCACTACCGTAGGTAACTTACCATGTGCCTCCTAAACAGAAAAGCTCTATTTCTGGTTATTAATTGTGGTTCGTAGCACTACGAATGCCTACGCCCTCTCAACCTCATCTTTGTTCCAAGCAGCGTTGCTGCGGTTCTGCGGTGGAGAGTGTGCTCACCTCCCTTAGGAGGGGAAAAGCCAACACGCGAGGTTGTTCCTGTAATCGCATGAAGGAATCGAGCCGTGTAGCAGTTGCTGAGTTAATGGAGTGTGTTACTGCTTCTCTGCGTAAGGGTGAGATTGTGCCTTTGGAAATGTACCCGAGTCATCTTGCTTTTCCTTTTTTTTTTTTTTTTTTTGCCAGGCTGTGTGAGCGAAACTCCCTGGCAGAGTATTTACCAGATCAAGGGGCAAAAGGACAGGAAGATTCTCCTCTATATTTAAGTTCTCACTAACAATTTCTTCTACGAGAGATACCGTTCCTGTTGTTATTTACTGCAGGGAAGCGCTGTTCCTTTCAGTTATTCGCTTCCCTATCTTCTACTCTTCACGTGTGCCTTCCCGGTCAGCTTTCCAATTTGATTTTTAATCTTAAATAACGTGCCAGCTGGTGATAACCGACGCGGAATCAGCGATAGGGCATGTATTAACCTTGGGGAGAGTGTGAATGACGTCAATGCGATGGCCTTCAGCTTCCCAGCAGATAAAGAATGAGTTTGCTTCCTGTGCTTTCCACGATTCTTGGCCCAGGGAGGGGGTTGAGTCGCCTTCCCTGGAGGGGTTTAAGGCACGGGTGGATGAGGTGCTGAGGGACATGGGTTAGTGATTGCTGGGAATGGTTGGACTTGATGATCCGGTGGGTCTCTTCCAACCTGGTTGTTCTATGATTCTGTGATTCTATGAAAATTGGAGAGAAATACATGCTGATTTATCCATTCAGTGGAGGCAACTGCTTGAAACTGCAGAGGATTTTGTTAGGATTCCCCAGGTTTGGATGGTTTCTGTTGGCAGCTGGTTGAGGAGCGTCACTGCAGCACCAGCTGCGTGGGGCTAAGCCAGCGGGAGGCACTTTTATCTCACACCCTATAGCAGAATATGTGTTGGTGTAGACTTAAATCCAAGACCAGAACCCCAAGTAGTGTTTATTAACGTCAGCCTTGGGGTTTGGGAAGGGATAGACAGGAATTTCTTTTATCCTACTTTTAGCTTTAGGCTTTCTGTTTGCTCCCCCTTGTCTGAAAGCTGTAGGGATGATGTGCAAGAACCCCCGAGATAGAATCATAGAATCACCAGGTTGGAAGAGACCCACCGGATCATTGAGTCCAACCATTCCCATCAATCACTAAACCACGTCCCTCAGCACCTCATCCACCCGTCCCTTAAACCCCTCCAGGGAAGGGGACTCAACCGCCTCCCTGGGCAGCCTCTGACACTGCCCAATCACCCTTTCCGTGAACTTTTGTTTCCTTTAAAGACATCAGCAATTTTAAGGATGATCTTTCCACTAGCAGCATCCTTTTCTAGAGCTAAGAACTAGAGCAGATTTAATGTTGCTTTGGGCTTCCCCTCTTGAATACCTTCCCTTAAATGACAGTCATCTGTTCTCTTCCCTTAATGGTGATCGTCTGAGCAATTTTAACGGCTCATCTGGATGTGAATCCTGCTGCACAGACGGGCTGTGTCGGTCCAAAGGCTGTGACAGGAGCGATGGGTACGGCTGAGAGCTGCTGCAAGGGGCAGTGTCAGTGATAATCTGAAACGATCGACAGAAATCCCCACTCATTTGTAAGTGTTCGTCTCCGGGGGCGCTTTGCCTGCTGTGAAGCTGTAACGAGCACCTCTAATCTCTTTTCCCATGGATGTCGGCATTGCATTTAAGTATTATTACAGGATTAAGTAAATTGTGTGCCCGGGGAGTTTGGTATGGCAGGCTGGTAATTCTGCAGTGCTGTGACTCAGTAGCAGAGCCTCCGACTTGATCCGTGATATGGCATCCAAGGCAATTCTGCTGCTTACGGACGGTTTCCGCAGAGCTCCTGGCAGTCTGGAGGAGCTGTGGGGCACAGTGAGGGTCTGGATTAGGACAAGGACACAGGTTACTGCCCTTAAAACTTGGTTGCTTGTGGAGAAGTGATCTGAGAGCAATGTTGGATGTGGTGGACCTGCTGGCTGGTAGGATTGAGGGGCTGGAGCGTGTCCAGAGAAGGTCAAGGAAACTGGTGAGGGTCTGGAGCACGAGCATTCCGAGGAGTGGGTGAGGGAACTGGAGTTGTTTAGTCTGGAGAAGAGGAGGCTGAGGGGAGACCTCATCGCTCTCTGCTGCTCCCAGAAAGGAGATTGTGGTGAGGTGAGTTTTGGTCTCTTCTCCAAGGTAACAAGTGATAGGAGGGGAGGAAACAGCCTCAAGTTGTGCCAGAGGAGGTTTAGATTGGATATCAGCAAAAAATTTCTTTACTGAAAGGGCGGTGAAGCATTGGAACCAGCTGCCCAGGACAGTGGTGGAGTCTCCGTCCCAGGAGAGGCTCAAGGAGCGTGTAGATGTGACACTTTAGGACATGGTTTAATAGGCATGATGGTGTTGGGGTGATGGTTGAACTGGATGAACTTAGAATCCAAGGCAGGTCAAGCTGGGTAGTTTCATCCTCGATCAGGATGGGACACAAGAAACATTTGAACTTGCTCTGCTTAGTAGGACAGAGTTCAGGACATGGATTAAAGCAGGAGCCCTAAAGATTGGAGTCAAGTTGCTGGTGTGTCCCTCCAGCTGTTGCTGCTTGTGTTTGTTCTCTAGGGTGGAGTTCCATCGTGCCACTGCTGAACCAAAGGAGATTTAGCAATATTTAACAACATTGGCTCGGTCAGGGTAGATTGAATTGGCTCTGACTCAAATTGAATTGTTTAGGGCTAGGGTGAAGGGATTTATACAGCGGTAACAGGAGCTGCCAGCTCCATGAAAGCAGATCCAGCTTGGTGGGCAATGTGGTAAGAGACAAAACTGTTAGATTCCCAGATTGAAGAGTAATAAAAATAATAATTCCTAGCAGAGTCCCTCGGACGTGGCAAGCGGCATGGCTTCGGGATTCCCCTGTGGTCCAGGGGCAAGTAATCTGCGTGGAATGACACTAGTTAAAGGTTTTTGGTGCTGTGTCTTCTCACAGGAGCCCCTCTCGTCGTGTTCAAGGATGCGCTTTTGAAGAACACCAATTCACTGAAAGGGAAGCTTCTTTCAGAAACAGATCTGTGCCAGGGAAGCTTGTCTGTCTGCTCCAGGCTGGGACTGGACCTGGGAAAACAAGCCCAGGATTGGCAGTAGACAGACCTGTCTCCTTGGATGGAAGTTTCTCCTTCAGCCCCCACCCCATGTGCTGTGGGAGCCCCGGGCTCTCGGCCATTGAGTGCCTGCTGCTTCTTGTACTCCCACACTCTTTTGGAAAGGTTCCACTTTTATTCTCAGGGATAACTCAACCGAATCTCAAACTTTTACGTGTTTCTTTTAGGACAGGATTTTTGTTTCCAGGCCAGCTGTATTTATACATTCCGAAATGCAAGTCCTTTTGCCTTGTTTAAATAAGAGTTAATGAAAACCTTTAAATGGTTTGGCAGCCACGCAGTCCGTGTCTTGGACACAATAGTCCACTTGTGTTCAGGCTGGAGTTAATGGACATCTGAGGCAGTTTCGGGGTTGCTGTCAGACAGCCATTTCTGAACGTTTTAGTCTCGTAGGAAAGGTTTAAATTAAAAATGCTGCTTTTTTTTTTCTCCCGCACTCAATAACTTTCCCCTCAAACAGAATCTTTGTTTTATTCTGTGCCCGGTTATTGCTATTCTTCCTCGGCTTTCCTTTTCCAGGATTTTTTCTCCAGCAAGCACAATTGCAAACACGCTCGAGACGTTGCTAAACCACATGTAATTCCAAGAGGAAACGAGCAGTTTGTTGAATAAATGATGCTACATAAGCTCCTGCTTTGGAACTAAAGAGCCCTGCAGCTCCAAACTCCGTGAGGGCATCTCCTGCCCCAGGCAATGTAGCTGCTCAGGGAGCTCATCCTGCTAGAGGTGCTGAAGGGTTTTGATGATGAGCAAAAAAAGAGTGAACTTTCAACATTCTCTTCCTTTCTTCCAGGGACTTGCTCGATGGAGAAAACACAGTTTGTATTTGTATTCAGTCAGTCAGTCATCGATAAGGGATGGGGAGAGTTAAGCTCAGCTTAACTGAAAACTCTTCTACTGAGAGTTCATATCCCAAAGTAATTAAGTACAAGTAGCTGATTCCACTGTGGAGATAAGGCCCGTTTGAACCTCGGGTATCTTAGTGTTATCATCTGCTTGTTAATGATAACACAACGATGCAATATTGCATTTCCCGCAAGTAACTCTTCATCTGCCACATTGAAAAGGACACGTCAGATGGCAAAGTGCAAGTTGTGAGTTTCCAGTAGGTTTGGTTAAAACCAAGTTCCTCTTCATTATGCTGAAATTTCTATTTTAGTTTGAGTTTTTTGTGACTGCGTGTGTGCACGTGGTGCATCCGCGTCCTTAGGTACCAGTTGCACAAGTTGCTTCTTCAAGCAGGTGTTCCCATGGGTATTTTCTGCCTCTCGATTGATAAATGTCTCGTCTTTTTTCTTCCAGGATTCGAATCTTTCAATACACACTGATAACCCAGACCTGACGCCGTGTTTCCAGAATACCATCCTAGCGTGGATCCCTAGCATCTACCTATGGACTGCGTTGCCCTTTTATCTCCTCTACCTAAAGCATCACAAAAGAGGGTACATCGTGCTTTCCATGTTGAGCAGGTTCAAGACGGTAAGATCTCTTTGAGTGCTCCACGAGTAGGGTGCAGCGTTGGGTTTNAACCCAGACCTGACGCCGTGTTTCCAGAATACCATCCTAGCGTGGATCCCTAGCATCTACCTATGGACTGCGTTGCCCTTTTATCTCCTCTACCTAAAGCATCACAAAAGAGGGTACATCGTGCTTTCCATGTTAAGCAGGTTCAAGACGGTAAGATGCTTGTTCCACAAGCAGGGTGCAGCGTTGGGTTCGTTAGCATTGTTAGTGGGAATCTGTGGATCGTAAGGGTTCTGCTGTCCCTCTGAATGCTCCAGAACTGAGTTTACCAACTGCTGTTTCCGTTTGCTTTCAGCTCTTCGGGGTCTTGCTGTGGTGCGTCAGCTGGGCGGATCTCTTCAACTCCTTCCACAAGCTCCTGCACAATGAAACACCTCCCCCGGTCTATTTTGTAACTCCACTGATTGTCGGCATCACTATGGTTTGTAGCTGTTTCTGTTTGTTATGAGGAGGAGGCTGAGGGGAGACCTCATTGCTTTCTGCAACTCCCTGAGAGGAGGTTGTGGNTGTCAGAGGCTGCCCAGGGAGGGGGTTGAGTCCCCTTCCCTGGAGGGGTTTAAGGGCCGGGTGGACGAGGTGCTGAGGGACATGGGTTAGTGATTGATGGGAATGGTTGGACTCGATGATCCGGTGGGTCTCTTCCAACCTGGTGATTCTATGATTCTATGATCTAGATCTCCTTCTTAGACAGTGAAGGAAAAGGGCTCCTTTGTATTTGTGGCCTTACCCTGTCCTCCTTTAACAGAATTATTAGCACTTGTATTACTGAAGCAGATTTTGCTTACCAAAAAGGTTACAGGTCTCCCTCTTGTGTAGATCCAGCTGTGTAAATTGAAGCCTTCATAATGGAGAGATTGTTCTGCCTCTCCTGCCTTGCTCTCATCTGTTTCCCCAGGCTTGCGGTCCAGGTGTGGAGAGAATTTGGATGTGACTTTGCCTGAGCAGGGAGATAGGATAGAGCACGGCTTGTGCATTGTTTGGTGTCGTATGGGACTCTCTAAAAACGTGAATCTTATCTGGCAGGTGGTGTTCATTAAACACAAACCACATTTGCTGTGCTTAGGGTGACAAGCAGGCTTTTGTGGCTGTTGTGTGAAAACATGAAACAGTAAAATTTCCTCATTAAGTTTGGTTAGACTTCTTTTCAAATCCTGTTTTCTAGACAAGTCGCCATTGTCCATCCGGGCTGGAGAAACGGCAGCTCTTACATTTGATAAAAATGTTAATGACTAATACTTAATTGTGCCCAGCCCGAGGTACGAAGCCTGGTTTAAAAATTGAATTCTGGAGATGAGGCTGTGCAAACAGCAAAAATAAATTATTTCATAAACCTGTTTGCTGCTTCTCTTAGAGGAGGGTTTTGCTTTTGGGTTCTGTGAAGTTATGAGGGAGCTTTATTTCCACGAGGTGCTGTTGGTGGTGGTGGCTGCGATAGCTGCCGGCTGGGGGTGTGAATGAGGGGAGCAGAGGGACAGGGCTGTGGTCACAGGTTCCTGTGTTTACTCTCACAGCTCTTGGCCACGTTGCTTATTCAGTACGAGAGGCTGCGAGGAGTTCAATCCTCTGGAGTGCTCATTATCTTCTGGTTTGTGTCGGTGCTCTGTGCCGTGGTGCCTCTCCGCTCGAAGATCATGACTACGGCAGCCCAGGTAACCTGCCACCCTTGTCAGCACCTGGAGACCAGGAAACGTAGCGTTAATCTCTCTGCAAAGGGAATGAATCACCCGGTTTGGAGCCAGGACCAAGCCCGTCGTACGGCAGGGACAAAGAGAGCTTTGGTTCGGTTGCCTTGGCTCAGACTTGTGTAACTTGAAGGTATTTCTCATGCAGTGGCAAAAGGCAGATTTTTGCTTAGCCCAGAGCTATCTTGGAAACCTGACAGTCAGGTGAGGCTGAACCGACACTGGATAGAGAGGAAAACACACTCTTTTCTTTCTCTTTTTGTACCTTTCCCTTTTCCCTCTTGCAGCTCCATCCCTGCCCCGCTTAAATAGGGATGGACAGTGATTGGAGGTGACGCATTTTAATGTGTCACGTTCCTTTTTAGCTGAGGCAGCTTGGCGACATCATTCAGCTCCTTAGGCTTCCTTTGGTCAGTGCCCCATGTGCTGAGGCTGGTGGTTTGGCTCTAAATAGAGAACAGAAAGTTGGAGGGAGAGGGAGGGACCCTTGGCTGCTGTAATTCCTGTTTGAAAACACGGCAGGTTCTCCCACAGAACCAAATTTCCCTATGTAGGGCAAAGCAGATTGTTTCGGTGGTTCGATCATCAAAAAGAGCGTTTGAAAAACATTAAGGTGATTGCTTTCCCGCAGCGAAATCAGGGCTGATTCTCTTTGGTGATTTCTTTTTTTTTTTTCATACTTAATATTTTGTAGCTATTCACGGCATTTTCCCTTAGCAAGGGTTTTGCTGTCCCAGGCTGTAAATATCCCAACGGAGATTGAATTAAAGCTGAACTGACAGCCTGTGCAGAGCTTCTTCAGAAAGTAGCTGCAGCCCTGGTGAGACCCTTTCAAGCACCACTTCAAGCCAATTGTAGAACTGCAGTAGCGATGAATAAGCACAAATATTGGACTCTCAATGTTCGAGTCCTCAATCAACTTAAAATTATGGATACGGAACCTTTAAACAGATATGGGAACATCTCTTCTCTTCTCGCAGCTGCTGGGGACCAAGCATTCTTTTTTCTTGCATTTGAGGTTTAAACATTTGAAGTGAACCATGAGAACATTCACAACTCCATTAGGGTAGGAAAGAGCTGAATAAGGAGCAGAGCTTCACAGCAGGAAGTTTGCAGACTCCTGTGAGTAGGAGAGGAAATCTCTCTAGAGCAGATGGAACTGTTATTATGCAATATAGTGGGGTTTTTTTGCAGATTCTGAAAGTATTTAGCACTGACACTATTTATCTGTCAGCGACAAGATCCTAAAGTGAATGGATGTTCTCTGATCTGGGTTGACAATTCCTCTGCTTAAGACGTTGATTTTGTAAGAACCCCCGGAGGTGATTTAAAAGGATGTCGTGTAGCGTTGCCTCCGGAGGGTGTCTGCATGCCCTGAAGATGTAGAAACACTTTGAACTTGACATAATGTAATGAAAAGCTTGGAGATAAGCATGCACTTAGGCACTTTCCAGACTACGTGCGTGCTCTTGTAAGATAATTCCTGCTAGGAACCGCTTTGCAGTATCCAGCTGTGGAGGGAGAAAGGAATTGGGAAAAGAAGCTGTGAAAAAGTCAGAGGAAGAGAGGGAGAGAGGCGGTGTTGGTGTTGGGGGGTTGGGAGGTGCAATGAAACAGTCATTTACTGTGTTTCTTCTTCCCTCCAGGACCATGTAAATGAAAGGTTCAGGTTGACCACGTTTTACATCTACTTTGCTTTGATAATCGTTGAGTTGATCCTTTCGTGTTTTAAAGAAAAGCCTCCATTTTTCTCCCCTGTTAGTACCGATCCTGTGAGTATTTTATGTTGCTTTCTTTGCATTTTACAGTCTCGATCACGTTCTTAGAGTGCCGCTAAGAGCACTTGTCGTCGCAAACACCTTCGGATGTTGCTGAGATTGAGTAGATCGTGACCCTCGTACAAGGCGCTGGCTATGGGGAGCTTCAGACATCAGAGTTTGAAGCCTTTTTGCTTTACACGTGCCATCAGGAACGACTGGAAGCTCTGCACTGAGAGCAGCTCCCCCTGATCCTTCGTGGCACTTTAACTTACATTTATGAACAGTGAAGTGTAATATTAATTATTCTTAGAGTGGGTTTTGTGGAGCTGCTCTACTTGCTTCCTATTCATTTAGAGTTAGCTCAAGTCTCTAAGTGTTGTCTTAATAAATGAGTTCTATATGTGTTGAGAATAGATATGGAAAAACATTAATAACCGAAGATATTAGCGATGTCACGGGTTAAAATCTTCTCCAGCTCATAAAATGGGCTCGATAATTGGATTTGTGTTTGAACCAAGCTGAGAGAGAAGTTGAGTTCATTTCTTAAAATGAACATTTCAGAAACTCTGGAATGACATTTCACTCTCTTCAAGTGTGATTTAAAGTCGGTAATGAAGCAGTTTTGAAAGATAAAAGGAGTTGTGCATGACATGAAATGAAAGGAATCAATTTTATACCTCATTGAGACGTAGGTACATATGTGTAATATCAGATTATAAGGTTTGGGTTGGAAGGGACCTTAAACATCAGCAGTTCCAACCCCTCTGCAATGGGCAGGGACACTTCGCACTGGATCAGCTTGTTACATCATATATAAAATTTGATCAAAATAGACTGTCTTCTCTTAAAATAATGGTAAATGTCTTTATTTATTTATTTATCTTGGTTTTTTTCACCCCACCTAGAATCCATGTCCAGAGTTAACGTCGGGCTTCCTGTCGAGGTTGACGTTTTGGTGGTTTACAAGGTGAGCGTCTCTTTTCAGGCTGTTGGGACGGCTGGAGATGTGAGACGGGATTAGTTGCGGAAGCCTTTCACCCCTCTGAGGATGCGGTTTGTTTCCTCTTGAGGTTCGTGGGTGGATGTTTTTTTGTAAGGAGATTGTCCGTGCAAGAGGGAAAGTAAACTGGGTTCTGTGTACGAGTGATTATCGCCAGCTGATACAGTGTCAAAAGGAATGTGTTAACGATCGAAATGTGAGGTTGAGCTCTCTCTTGCTCCATGATAAAGAAGGAGAACAGCTGTCAAAAGTCAGGTTAGGATCCAGGTTTTCCACAGTGGTTGAAGGTGTAGAGGCCTTCGTTCTTCCAGCCACNGCTGGAGATGTGAGACGGGATTAGTTGCGGAAGCCTTTCACCCCTCTGAGGATGCGGTTTGTTTCCTCTTGAGGTTCGTGGGTGGATGTTTTTTTGTAAGGAGATTGTCCGTGCAAGAGGGAAAGTAAACTGGGTTCTGTGTATGAGTGATTATCAGGTGTCAAGAGGCAAATGTCAATGGTACAAATGTGATAAAGAAGCAGAACAACTGTCAAAAGTCAGGTTAGGATCTAGGTTTTCCACGGTGGTTGAAGGTGTGGAGGCCTTCGTTCTTCCAGCCATGTGGCTCTATTGCCCTGGCAACAGCCCTGGAAAATTTTTTAGCAAGAGAGCGATGTCTTTCTAAACTTCCAGAGTTTTGATTGTTCAGCTTCCCCATGATGATTCTCGGCATCCTGGTGTTGGTATCTCTTCGCTAAATTCGTCTCCCAGTTGAGTTTTCAGAAAAAACCTGATTTTCCTTTAACCTCAGTGCGTGTCACCTTTGCATTTTGCTCACCTCTGACACTTACTCCAGACAGACTTGGTTATTTTCACTTCTAAAACTTCCCTGTTTGCATCTAACACCACAGTTTCATTCAGATGCTTGTGGTAGTTGGGTTTTATCGTCCTTTATTTTGAAGTGATGCTTTCAATAAAGCGCCATGTAACCAAAACTCATAGTGTCCTTCCCTTAACTGCAAACATTAATATCGGGAACAAAGGAAGATGAAGGTGTCATGGTTTAGTATTTCATAGGAATGGTTGGACTCGATAATCCTGTGGGTCTTTTCCAACCTAGTGATTCTATGATTCTATGACTCTATTGTTACCCTTTCTGCGGAGAGGGATCTTCTTGCTTTCAGCCCAATACTCCCAGAGTTACCAGCACTTCTAACCAAACTGAGTTGGATTGGTTTTTACAGCATGGCGATCCTTGGCTACAAAAGGCCCCTTGAAGAGAAAGATTTGTGGTCGCTGAGTGAAGATGACACTTCAAAAAATATCGTACAGCAGCTGAGTAGAGAGTGGGACAAAGAAAAAGCCGAGTGCAAACAGTAAGTACACGACCCAGTCTGCAAACGGAGATTGATCTGAGTTGTTTTGACATTAATAAGCTGCTCACCCCTCAAAATGTCTAGGCAGAGGCACTCAGGAGCCCTCTGGGGTTTGTGTTCCACCGCTCCTTTTTTTGCTAGGTGCTATTTCCCACGTGGAAAAGGGCTGGAGATGTGGAAGCAGAAGGGATTGAGTTGATTGAATTGTAGAAAATTACGATTTCGTCACTGTTAGATGTCTACCATGTAACAGCAACCCTCCTAGCTCTGTTTGAGCACAACTTCTAGGGCACCAAAGGGAATTCCTCGCCATCCCCATCATGAATTTTTTTGGCCTGAGACTAGTTTGAAGCTCTTACTCTTCACTTCCTAGCAGTAAAGATACAAAACTAAAAACGTGTGGAAGGCAGGAGGAGAAGAGAGATCCCACGTCTAGAGCTGAGCCCCCATTCCTCTTGCCTAGAAGGTCCACAGCAAAATTCTCATTGTCTCTAGTGGAACTGGGATGCAGGTCAGAATTTTTATACTGTTCCATCCATGCTGGAGAGGATTTCCTCCTTAGTGCGTGTTCTACTCTAATCTGAAGACATTATCTATTGTCTGACTGTATTTCCTTCTGCTCCTGGTTAGTGTCCAAAACCTTTCCCAACAAATAGATAGGATAATAGTGCATTTCGGATGAAAACTGTCCATCAGGACGAGGCCTGTGCTTCAATTTCCTTTCATTGTGGAGATTTCTTCTCCACGTGGAGGCTTTCCTCCCTTTCCTCTGTTCTGTGCCAAGTTGGAAAGACCCTATTACGTGATAATATCAGGAGTGAGTCGCGAGGCTCTTGGCAGGGCTGGATGTGGTGCCTCCGGGGCTGAGCCTGGTCAGGTTTCCAGTGCTCACCAGCACCGTGCGCACAGGCTCTCTGCTTTTACTTTGAGGCTTTTGTGTTTTCTCCATGTCTCTGCTTTTATGGCGTGGAATAACGTGCGTTGTCTGGGTTCTGGTCTTTTATGCACAGACATAAATTTTACTCCCTGGGGCTTTTCTAGAGTAAGAGCGCGGCCATCGTGCCGAGGGTCCAGGAAAGCTTCTGCTAGGAAGCCAGAAACTGTGCCTGGAGTTTTGTCGTGGGATTCATTGTGTTTTGGAAATCATTCATACAGGCTGAGCCCACTTGGCAGTGAATTTAACCATTAATTCTGGCTCGCTTTTAGCTCAGGTAAAACTCTGTGGCAACTGCATTAATGATTCCAAGATGGGGAAAAGAGCGAAACCAAAGCGAATCACCGTGCTCCAGATCGCTGCCTGTCACATAACTCTAAAAGTTTTGTGGCTCTGCTTATTCTTCAGTTCTAAGTGGATATTCTTAATTGCTTAATGCCAAATAACATTGGTGGTAGTTGCTTGGGAGCCTTATGAATGCTTCTTTATCCTTTAACTTTTCCCATTAAATCTGCTTCAAGCAAGCTTTTATGCCATTAAAAACGCTCTGTCTGGTTTTACACGTGTTGAAAGCATCAGAAAATATTTGCAGTGTATGGAGTAGTAATTATTAAGAAATGGAATCAGTTGCAACTCTGGCACAGCTAAAGCTTTAAACTTATTTTATGGTAACGATTATCACATTTCTCTTGTTCCTAAACCTACAAGACCTTCTTTACATTTTTGCTTCCCAGCTGTCGTGTGAATTATTGTTAAATAATTGCTAATAATTCACGTGGTACTAATGAGTTACAGGAGAGATGAGGGTGGATTTGAGTTGTGATAGATAACTAAGCACGTGAAGGGTATTTTTTCTTTCCTCTCTGCTTGCTTTGCTGCTGTCTGAGAAAGAGAAGAGTGTTTTGCCTCACTTTGTAGTTGGCTTCTGATTTTAGAGACGGTGCTTGTGAGGACAAATTGGAGATGCCAGGACCTTGTCCTCCTGGCTGAGAAAGCTCTGTGGTTTCATCTATCACTTGCCCTGGTGTAAGGAAAGGAAACCAGGCTCGTGCTTTTTGTCTGGATGAAAACCTGGGTGTGAGCAGTCCGAGACGCTGCTGAGAACCTGACCTCACCTGGCTCCCCGGTGTAAACGCTGGAAGTGCTTGTTGGCCCTTTGGGACTCTCTGCTGTGAGAGAGCCGTTTTGCTGCTGTTAGCTCACTGTAATAAACGTTTTTAATAGCACAAAGCCAGAGGCGAGTAGTCGTGTTTCTTCAAATCCTTCGATGAGTTTAACAGCCTGGTTGCCAGAAAAACAAGCCTTTGCTCATAAAAATCCCCAGATTTGATCTGGAGGGACAAAGACAACACTGTATGTTCTGTGTGGGGAAGAAAAAAAAAACCCAAATTGTCTGGTTTAGGCTTTCCCCCCTGCTCCCAGATTTTATTGCGAAGAAACCAGGCTCTGCACATGCCTTTGTTTGGAAGGATGTGAGTGGGTTTCTGTTAACCGCAGCGATGGGTTTGAACTCTCACAGGCTGTCGGAATTATTGGACTCTGCAGCCAGCCGGCTCCAAGGAATCTGCACGCTCTTTATGAAGAACCATAAATCCAACCTCAGTTGGTCTCACTTACAAGTTGTTTTTCAGATGCCTTCTTCTTAGTCTTCGCTGTTTGTATAGTCTCTCCTCCATCTATCCCTTCTCACAGAGCTTCTGTGGCCCAGACTAATTTCCTCCTCCCTGCTCCACCTGGAGTTTAACCTTCCTGGCAGACAGTCAGGAAATTGTTCTCTCAGTCCCGCAGCCCCCAAGAAACAGCAGCAGTTTGGTATTTGCTGGTGGAAAAGCTGCCGGGCCGCTCTTCGAGAAAAAATCATGGAGGAAATCATTTCCCAGAGCAGCCAGTTTGTATTGATGGGCAACGGAATTCAGGCACCTAAACCCCAGAGGTGGCTAGAAAACCCACCCAGGGCCCCAGAGAGCAACATGAAGTGAGAGGGTCTGTGTGCATCAATCAGTCTTGAAGAGCTTTGTGAAGAGGTCACTTTCCTTGGCTTGTTTTGCAGGTGAAGAGAGTGACAAATTGAGAAGGAGATACAGCCGCACGGGGTTTAAATGCTTAAATTGTCAACTGAGTAAAATGCTGTGCACACAGGGCAGTGACATCGTCTCTAATGGCTTGTTTCCTTCCCTTAGGAAGGAAGATGTGACATACACGAAGAAATCGAACCACGTGCTGAATCACGTTGGTGATGGGCCAGAGGAAGCAGAAGTTCTGATCAGAGACAAAAGGCCCGTCAAGAAGCCTTCCTTTGTCAAGGCTTTGTTGAGGACCTTTGGGCCCTACTTCTTGATTGGCTCCTTCTTCAAGCTGATCCAAGACCTCCTTTCTTTTGTCAACCCTCAGCTCTTAAGGTTGGTTTACCGTGTGAGTGGTTTTTATGTGGGATCCCTACGGAGGAGGCTTTGGCACGGAGGATTTATTTTTGCAGCTCGTAGCTAGTTCCCCTCCTGGTGCTGCAAGACAGGAGTTCTTTATTGTGGGCTCTGCTAGAAATCGGGCAAGCTTCACCGAAATCCAAGATTCATTAATTGCCCATCACTGATAGACAGCTTGGAATTACAAATTACCCGCTGCTCCGTGCAGCCGTCCAAAGCAATTTCTCCCTGTTTCTAAAGGATTATTTGTGAAATGAAAGCGAAGCACTGCTCGCTGGATCCAGCAGTCTCGGCACGGCTGGTCCCCAGGTGTGTTGGTGGCCACAGCTGTAGCGTGGCTTGATATACAAACGGAGCGTGATGCTCGAGTATGTGGGGCTTTGGCCACACCACTGTCATCCGGGAAAGATTTGAGGCCATTTCTAGTGTTCTGGGTCGTGCACAGCAACGTGCGTGAGGCACGGTTGCAGTAAATCTCCCCGTGAAGGAAACCTGTGGTTCCACCAAAGCAAAGAGGGGGCCAGGTTGGATGGGGCTTTGAGCAACTGGATCCAGTGGGAGGTGTCCCAGCTGATAGCAGCGATTGGAACTGGGTGGGCTCTGAGGTCCCTTCCAACCCAAACTACTCCCTGATTCTACGATTCTATGTTCTTGACAGACGTGGGATGTCCTCAGACTCTCTGTCCATGAGGAACACCTGTACCTCCCATCTCCAGTTGCTCAGCCTGATCTATAAAGCAATTTGCACCATCCCCGCGTTTTTTTCTTCGTTAGAATTATTCGTAGGGTGAGAATCACACCAGATAATCATTAACTAAGAAGTAGCAGCAGCGGGAATACCAGTCCTGTAATAGACGAGAGAGGAGTGGAGTGTCGCTGGAGGCCACAGATGGCTGTGGGGAAGGGGAGGAGAGGCCCCTGCTCCTCTAGGGGTGTTAAAATAACACCAGGGTGCAGCTTCAGTCTGAGATCACGTTGTTCTGTGGGTGGTTTGTGACATACCCAGGAATTTGCTAAAAAGAGGGTCCAGCCCAGCACGGTGGCATTTAATAGCTTGCAGCCTGTCTTCCTCCAGAATCCCTGGAAGAGGAGGCAGCTGCCTCCCTGCTGAGAACACACTAAGTATAATCTATTCTGGGAATGTCTCAAATTTGCATAAATTCCTGGAGAAAGTTGTCGGTGATCTCAAGGCGGCAATCGGGAATTTCTTCTCAAGTCTAAGTTCCTGCAGTCTTGGAAAATACGCTGCTAGTGGTGAGAGAAGATGAAAAAGCCGCGGCTGACTGGCAGCTGCCTTGCAAGATAGTCTGACGTCTCCAAAAAGATTGGTGAATCCCATCCTGGGACCACGAGGAGGAGGTTGTCCTGAAGCTGCCCACCTGCAGCATGGGCGGCTGGGGCAGTGCAGGAGGGAGATCTCTCTGGACTGGAATCAAAAAAGATGTAGCAAGCTCTGGTGCAAAGCTTTGGGGCCTGATTTTTAGTTTCTAGGGGTGTTTTCCCCCCTGCTGGTTATTTGAACTGTGGAGTCAAATCTCTGTTCTTCCAATGTTTTGACAATTCCATGCTCTGGTCATAGAATCATGGGATGGTTCAGGCTGGAAGGGACCTCAGAGCTCATCCAGTCCCACCCCCATGGATCAGGGGCTCCAAGCCCCATCCAACCTGGCCTTGAACCCCTCCAGGGATGGGGCAGCCACCCCTGCTCTGGGAAACCTGTTCCAGGGCCTCCCCACCCTCACAGCAAAACATTTCTCCCCAACATCTCATCCCAATCTCCCCTCTTCCAGCTGAGAACTGTTCCCCCTCATCCTCTCCCTGCCCTCCCTGATCCAGAGCCCCTCCTGAGCTTTCCTGTAGGTCAGTAGCTGATCACAGACGTGGTTTTTGAGAACCCTGGACGTCACCATATGTTGTTGTGTGTGTGTTTGCTGTGCGACAGCGTGGGGAGAGCTGGGAGAGCAGCCGCGCGTAGGGGGAAACGGGTTATTAATAAAAGATGATCCGGCCGGTTTGTTGGTGCTGTTTTACTGAGCGAGTAGGAGGGAAGAACTTCTTATGCATCCATCCGGAAGGATGTCTTTGCATCTTTTTTTTTTTTTGTGGGAAAACACCCCAGGCAGAAGCACTTGGGCTGCCTGGAAAGGATTTGGGTAAGGAGCTGGTTCCTCCTGCTTTCCTGCTGCTCTGCTGCATCCCATCATTCACCTCCTGCCCTGGGGGAGCTCACACAGGGAGCCATGTGTTTAAATAGAATCATAGAATCACCCAGTTGGAAAAGACCCATTGGATCATCGAGTCCAACCATTCTCATCGATCACTAACCCATGACCCTCAGCACCTCATCCACCCATCCCTTAACATTGGGGCTCGGGGGAAACCTAGAGTTTCTCCTCATATTTCATTTTCCACAGGCTCCTATCTTCACATGGGCTTCTCCGCTGGCAAAGCCCAAGGTTCTGCTGCTGTATCTTTGCAGTGTGGTTTGATTAAAACCCTCGCTCAGCTTGTGTCCCGGAGAGCTGTTTGCTTTTTGCGGTTAGCGGGAGGATGTGGCCGGCTGCCAGAGCCGAGAGAGGCCGCCTTGTGTCCCATTAAACTTGCTGCATGGTTTTTATTTTTGTTTCTTTTTTTTTCCCCCCCCTTTTCCTTCCCTAATCTTCCGAAAAACAGTGTATTAATTGGCTTCATTAAGAACAAAGATGCCCCAGCCTGGTGGGGCTTTTTGATTGCAGCTTTGATGTTTATCTGTGCCATGCTACAGACACTCATGCTCCACCAGCATTTCCATTACTGCTTTGTTACTGGGATGAGGCTGAGAGCTGGGATCACTGGAGTGATTTACCGAAAGGTAAGACTGGAAGTGTTTTATGGGCTGGAAAACCGGTGTGTAGCTAAGCAAAGGCCTCGGTTCTCAGATACTCAGGGGAGAGCAGTCACGGGAGGACGACAGCCTCCTGGAGTAGGAGAGATTGGTGTTGTGAGGAGGTTTTAGCATAGAATCATAGAATCATAGAATCACCAGGTTGGAAGAGACCCATCAGATCATCGAGTCCAACCATTCCTATCAAACACTAACCCATGCAGTACCTCTATCACACTTTATGGAGTTTCTAGCAATGAGAAGCTTAATGTGGGTGTGCTGGGAGGTCATCAGACATACCAAGATCCCAAATCCACCGTCTCTCTCTGGTTTCTCAGTCCTTAGTCATCACAAACTCGGCGAAACGCTCGTCTACTGTTGGAGAAATTGTCAACTTGATGTCAGTGGATGCCCAGCGCCTCATGGACCTGATGACTTTCCTGAACATGCTGTGGTCGGCACCACTCCAGATATTTCTGGCTTTGTACTTTCTCTGGGAGGTACGGACATCGTCACATTTTATTTTATTTTATTCCAGAGTTTGTCTCAATGATGTGCAAACTTTTTTTATTGTTTTAGTAATTTGACCCACCATGGCTTTTTAGAAACTTGCTATTCTGTCTTGTGTTAAGTTGTTTATACTGGAGTACACAATCAATTAGTCTCTTAATTATTTTGTTCACCTGATAGGCAAGATAAGGTGTTTGAAGCCAAAGAGCCTTTATGTCTCCTCTGTCCTTTCCATGCTTTGAGCATCAGTCTTGGGCTCATCTGTGTTCCCAGCAGTTGATACAAATGAGAGCTTGAGAGAAATGGCTTAAAAAACAAACCAAACAAAAAAAACCCCAGAAAACTGGTCATTGGATATCTAAGTCAAGATTATATCTTGCCATATAAAGAAGTTTTGTGCAAGTTAACATGAAACAAATCTCACCTGAAATAGCCATAGTTCTTCCTTGCTGTAGTGAGGTTGTTTCTGATTTACTCCAGGTTCACTCTGAGCGCTGCCGTTCACTCCTAAAATGTTTCTGTGCAATTCATCTGTTTTCCTGCATAGAACAGTAGCGCCAACATAACCACATTGGCTTAAGATACGAAAGCCAGTGGGTTGCAGCAGCTCTGGGAGTTGCTGCTCGCTGGTGAGCTGAGCTCTGGTAGCTGGCAGCGTGCGTGCTTCGAATGAGATTGAGGGCACGGCGTTAATTCAGTAGTTACGGTTCCCTAGATCAGTGAGAAGTCAACGGGAAGACTTTCCAGGTGAATGCTTCCATATTTTTCTGCTTCTCCTCATAGTTACTCTATGGAATCGGAACATTTCGCTGAGAGGAGTTCCACTTGTCTGCGTAAAACATTCATTTCTCTTTCTCTCTCCTACTGTTGGGTTTGTGTGTACTTGAGTACAAAAACAACTCACCTTTTCTCTTTCTACCAAGACTTTAGGGCCTTCCGTACTGGCAGGAGTCGCCGTGATGGTTTTACTTATCCCACTGAACGCTGCTATAGCCATAAAAACCAGAGCATTGCAGGTAAGGAGCCAGCAGAGAGCAGGACGGTGTCTGGATTGGCAGCTGTGCTGTGAGAAGCGAAGGCATCAGTGGTTGCCTTGGCCATTAATGAGCTACCATTTGCACCAATTTGCTTACGAGTAAGATTGTCTCAATCTATTTAATAAGTGTATCCTCTCAGATAGCTTTTCTGTTGTGAATTGAATGCTTTTTAAGCGTAAGGTGTGGTGTTGAGCTCATCATAGAATCATCAGGTTGGAAAGGACTCACCGGATCATCGAGTCCAACCATTCCCATCAATCTCTAAACCATGTCCCTCAGCATCTCATCCACCCGTCTCTTAAACCCCTCCAGGGATGCTGGAGCAGCTTCTGGGATTAGCAAGAAGGTTCTTTGACTCAGTATCCTTTGGCCTGGTAGCTGCTTCTTTTATGCTAACGGTGTTGACGTGAACTGCTACTGAGCTGGGCTAAGTTTGAATTCTTGTCCTTAGGTGAAAGGATCCTTTATTCCTTTCTTAGTAGCGTAAGTCAGCTCTAGTCAAGGCAAGCTGAAAAAACAATATCATAGTGCCCTCTGGCTTTGTGCTAGAAGAATCTAGCTGGTGGTTTGTGCTGTGCAGCCGAGCAGGGGCTGTTTGGCAGGTACAAAAAAACCCCCAAGCTGTTAAAAAAGGTAAGAGTTGGAAAACAAATATAAATTAAGACATTTAAGCACAGCCTTAGGAACAAAGTGGTATAAGGATGTGCCTTAAAGGAACATCCAGACTTCCCATTCAATCTCTTGGATGCTGGCATGTCGGTATTAACATTCCTTTGCTCCCTTGCCCATAAGATGCTCGGAGCTGCTCGGCTCTGAGGGGGTGTGAAGGCAGTTTTCATGCTGTGAGTACAGCTGAGCAAGGCTTGGCGTTTGTTTTTTTATAAAGGAGCTGAATGAAGCACTGTACTGCAGTGTGCAGGAGAAAAATAAACTGAGAGTAACCACAGTTCTCAAGGGATGCCCCGAGCCACACAGCTGTGCATATCGGGACAGGAACCTGAGGAAATCAAAGGAAGAAGCAGGGCAGTGTTTTTTGTGAAGTGCTTGAATCTTTCTTTAAGGTGATTTTGAAAATCATAGAATCACCAGGTTGGAAGAGACCCACTGGATCATGGAGTCCAACCCTTCCCATCAATCACTAACCCATGTCCCTCAGCACCTCGTCCACCC